>CABHPH010160919.1:0-36610 GCA_902168325.1 Peromyscus nudipes
TCACAAAAGATGAAGGACCATGGTGATGAATACACCAAAATCAAGGATCAGTCTACCAAATACTCCTTGGTTTCTGCACAAAGTCCCCCAGTATGTGCAGAAGGCTTACTGTGAGACACGGGATGCTGGGAAGAAGGGATTGATGGAGAATCAGTGGATTCTTGAGGAAGGCTTAGTTTGACACAAGGGTCTGCATTGAATGCTTCACCGGCCTTCAAAAGAGAGCTGTGTCACTGGGGACTTCAAGTCACTTGCTAAGGATGGCAAATCTTGACTGCCCAGAACATCACTTCTGTTCACCTATTGGAGAGCACCCTGATAAATATTGATAAATTCTGAATCAAAAGCATTTTATGGTAATCTTTGAAGCACCCAAATAGTCACAGGTTATTTCTCCATCTCTGTAGGTATTCTATCACTACCAACAGCTGACAGACTCCCTTCTCTGGCTCTTTGATTTGTTGACTGTTCAGTATCATGTCAACCAGACCCAAGACTTTCTTAGACACTCGCTAAAATTAGTTTTTATTTCCCATAAATAAAACCATAGTTGATATAAACATCTATACCTGTTATTGTTTTTGCTGTTGTTATTTTGTTTCATTTTCTAAGATAAGGTCTCACTCTATAGCCTTGACTTGCATTGAAATTCTCCTGCCTCTGCCTCATGAGTGCTGGAATCATAGATATGTGTGACCACTCCAGGCTACACACATAAATTTAAAACATAGCAGAACTGTCTAGTAATAATGAACAAGAAATTAATTCAGAATAACATTAAGAGAGAATACATGGTCATAAATACAGAAAGAATGAATCGGTCAGAAATTTGGCTTATTCACAGAATCACTACAAATATTATAGCCATTACAGACTGATGTAAGTGTATCATGTTCTACCTGAAGAGCAACACTTCCTCAAAAATGAAACTGAGTAAAATCAATTCCTAAACTACATGGAAGTTTCTACTTCTAGGAGACTCAAAGAATACTCAAACTGCAAAAATAACTTCCATTATTGTGAAAAAGAATAGAATTAAGTATTGGGCTGTGAGAATATTTAAGTTCTCACTTGTGGTTTGTTCAGGAGTACAGAGAACGATCCTCTCTTGCATGTGCCTGTCATGAATATGACATCCCTGCTCCTTGTCCACTAAATTCAGTATCACTACCCAATCTTATTTGCAATAAAAAAAACACACACAACCACAAATATGCACAATGTCACTTAAGAAACCACCATGCTGAGGACAAGTAAGTGGAGTGTGTGCTGTCACAGCAAGAGTGTCACCTGAAGGTTCCCTCTCTAACGGTGAGTCACAAGCAGCTAAGTCTTCCACAATACCTGAAAAGGCACCAGGGACAGACAGCTCCTTAAAATACAAGGCAAGTGAAGTCAGGAGCTTAGATTTTCTTCGCTGATGCATTGGCATGGTCTGGACCAGGACCTGCTTGACATGAGCTCTTGTGGGACAAATAAATGTGCAATTCCATTTAACTGTTTGGGGCATTCTTTGCAGAAGACACGTGAGACTCAAGGAATTTATGTTAGTGGTTGGATGTTGCTCTCCTCAAAGGTACTCTTTTAGCTATTCTGTTCTTGAGGAAATTTGATTGGCATCTATTATATACCTTTTAATGTAAACAATGCATTACTTTTCTTTCTACATATCTCTCAATCAGAAAGGACCAGAAAGAGTTTACATTGACCTGATGTAAAGTGTCTTACAAAGGTAGTGAACTCGGAGTCACTGTGACAAAACAGTGATGTAACAGGTATGGAGAGGAATTCGTCTGTGGTCATGTAACCCTGTTGCCTATGGGTCTATGGTGAGTCCATGCATCCTAATGCAGGAAAATGTTCACCTGGAGATGGCAAGGAGCAAAGGAAGAAGGGGAAAAGGGCCGGGCTCCAGTATACCCCTCAAGGACATGTCCTCAATGAACCACTTTCTCCGACTCCCAAAATCCCCACCACTCTCTAGCAGAGCCACCAGCTGTGAAACAAGCTTTTAGCACTTGGCCTTGGAGGGATATTTAAGATCCAAACCATAACACTTAACTACCTTGCCTAAGAATCACATGGATTCTCTTTCTCCAAACTTAGTCCAGGAAATTTTTGAGCAAGACATGACATCATGATACTGTGATCTTCAAATCAATATTAAAGTCACCTGGCGGTGGGGTGGGGTGGGGCAGGGAGGGGCTGTGTTTTCAGAATGAGTTAATTTATAATCCCATAAAATCAGACTACAGACAACTCATGGAATTTTATGAGTACAGATGTCAAAATATTTTCTCCTAGATAAAAGGCAAGTTGTTACCCCTACCACGAAGAGCAACCCAAAGCCTATTGAACCTGTTTGTGTCCTGCAGGCAACATTAAAGGATGGGACAATGTAAAAGGAAAGCCCAATAGTGAGAATTCTACTCTCACTCTGATCCTGACTATGCCATGTCCTCTCTGATTTCCCGAGGTTCCTGTCAGTTCCTAAATTCCCTTTCATGTCAATACCTTTGTGTTTACACTAACCAGCATTTATTTCTTACATTTGCATGCAGAAACCCTTGCTTGTACAGCCCTCAAAATTATAGCATAGCAAAAAAGCACAGTTACAATAAATCCTCAATTGTAAACTAAATATGTAAATAATATTATGTGAAAGTAGCAAGATACACAGTGCTGTGTATGTATAAATTAGTGCAGGAAGTTTTAGAACTGTACAGAAAACTCAGAAGGAGATGCATCAGACCACTGAGTGATTTTCTCTGAAAATGCAAAACTAAAAGCTTTTTCCTTTCCTTCCAATGTCTTTTTCCAATTTTCTATAATGAATACCTAATTCATTTATAATAGAAAATGCTTATCTTGCAGAAATCAGGTTAGCAGGAAGATAATAAAGTTTGAAAAGACTCCATATATTAGAAATTGTTAATGTTTTGTGTGCTAAGCTAGACTAAAATCCCTTCTAATAAAAAAATCTGTTAGAATAAATGAACCAATACAGAAACATCCCTTGAGTTCATTAAAAGTCACATGCAGCCTTTCTCTCTACAGCTGCCTTTATTATTCTGCCTGCTGAGCTTATGGAAATCACTAAGCAGCACTATATAAAAGGAGCATAAAGGGTACCATCAAATGGAACACTGGAATCTGGAACCTGGAATTTTAGTTTCCTATTAGTACTGTAACAAATATCACAACCAGTGCTTGGGATAATATGAATTTATTACCTTACACTTAGAAAAAAATCAGAGGTCTGTAGCAGGGGCTATGGGTATAACTCAGAAATAGAATGCTTGCTTAGCATTTGCAAGACCCCAAAATTACACACACACACACACACACACACACACACACACACACACACACACACCCTTAAAGCATCTGTGGACATATTGGCAGTGCTGTATTATTATTATTATTATTATTATTATTATTATTATTATCATCATCATTAGAGAACCTAGGGGAGAATTTTGCATTTTCAGCTTCTGGAGGCTTCCTGAATTCCTTGTTCCTTGGTCCCTTCACAGCACTCAGACTCCTCTGACCTTCTTGCATCCCTCTCATAAGAACCCATATGATAACAGTATACCAGTTTAGATAACCCAGGGTAATCCTTTTATCCTGGGATCTTGAGTTTACATCTGTATAATCCCACTTGCCATGTAAAACAATATATCACAGGTTCTAGAGATTAAGATGTCAGTATCTTTTCCAGAAGGGGAACTTGATTCTATCATTATATGTGGCCTTTAACAATCTCAGCTCAAATTTGGGACTCAATGCATTCTATAAGCAGAGTGAGTTTGGGGTTAGTCCTTTGGGGCAGTTCCCCCATGGAAGTCCTCTGTCTGGCTGCTGCTCACAGCATACAGAGCCTGATAAAAGGACTAGGTGTTCCTTCTAGCTCTCACCGGGGACGTCATGACCCTATATTTCAAAAACAGATTTGTTGCTGATTTTTTTCTCACCAATGCTTTCCTTGAAAATGTTCAGGAAAATTGGAAAGTCTCAATATTTTGGGTTAGAGATTTTTGCTACTGGGCTGGCATGTCCTTCCCAATATCTACCACATATGACAATATTTCACATTTATGTGGTGACCTCTCCCAATGAAAGATTTTATAGCTGCCTATGAGAGAAGTGGAGTATGAGATGTGGGTCATAATGCAACTGACAGGCATCTTGTGGAAGAAAATAAGACTAACAGCTGGGTTCTATTTGGGGATTGAAGTTTGTCTAATATCAACCGTAGTTACAACAGAACAACAGAAAAAAAAGCCCTTCTCACTATTTTTTTATAATTTATTGTCAATCTGGTTGAGTTAGGGAAAATGTTTGCACTTTATTTATTTCATTTTCCAATAAGTTTCGTGAAACACATTTGTCTATCATCTTGAGATTACAAAATGTTTCATATACAATACTAGTGTATACATCATTTAATTAAATAAATTTAATAAGATTAATTTTAATAGTATTTTCCCTATTAACGTATTTACTTAGCTTCTGCTATATTCTTATACCCCCATTCATACATTGAAACACACTTGCCAGAAGAAATAGCAAACACCAATAAACATATGAAAAGATTTTCAACATCTTTAGCCAGCATGTAAAACAAATAATCGAAATTCTATCTCATTCCAACTGGAATGGCTACTACCAAGAAAACAAGAAATAGCAAATACTGGCAAGAATGTATCAGAGAAAAGAATTGTATACCCACAGGTGGGACTGAAGCTGGATGCAGCCACTGTGGAAACCACCAAGGTGGTTTATCAAAAACTAAAAGCACATTTATCACATAACCCAAGGTATACCAGACTTAGGTGTACACCTGAAGGACCAAAGTCAACACACACTAGCCATACCTGCATATGCTCGTTTACTGTGGCACCATTTGTGAAAGCAGAGTCATAGACTCATCGTAGTGCCTGTCAACAGACAAATGGTTAAAGACATATAAATACACAATGGAGTATTATTTGGTCATTAAGAATAAAATAATGTCATTTGTAGGAAATAAATAATAGAACTGGAGCTGTAACATTAAGTGAAATAAGCAGTTTCTGACAGTATCACATATTCTCTCTGCTATGAAGAGGTTTTCAGGGCATGAAAAAAAAGGAGGAGAGAGGATAAGTCTGAGAAACAGAGGAAAGCCTGTTGTTTTGTACAATTAAAAGACACTATTAAAAGGGGGAGCTTTGGGTATTAATATGCACAATGAGAATGCTATCTCATATATGGGAATTCTGTTACAGTGTTATGGTGATATTTTATTTGTGCTAAAATGTGATTTTATTTGTATGTTAATAAATAAAGTTGCCTGGGGGTCAGAGCTAATAGCAAGCCATAGCAGAAGCCGGCGGTGATGGCACACACCTTTAATCCTGATCACATGACAGGCAGATCTCCATGTGTTCAAGGATACAGCCAGCATGGAGACACATGCCTTTAATCTCAAAACCAACCATAGCGACCTAGAGTTCTGTATAGACAGGCAGTGATGAGGAGGTCATGTTGTTGGGTTTACAACCAATAAGAAGGCAGAACAGAAAGTCAATAAAAAGACAGACACACAGGAAGTAGGTCTCTTTCTGAGGGGAAGGATGGCAGCGGCAGTGAAGGGTAAGAAAGGGTTTTTAGCTCTTAGCTACTGCTCTGACCTCTTGGGCTTTTAACTCTGCATTTGGCTCTGTGTTTCTTATTTAATAAGACTGTTCATCTACACAGTGTAAGCTAACTGATGTTTTATATCTGGAGAAATACTCTATTCTCTTTGGGAAAGGTTCCATTTTTATTTGAAGATACATGCTGTGACTAAACAGAAAGTTGCTCCATGCTTGTAAAGATGATATCAAGCATGCTGTCCATAGCAGTAATCTCTACAACTTCCACAAAACAAAGCAAAGGGTAGTTGTGGCTTTGGATGCCTGCTGGACTCACTTTAGCTGCACAGACAGACAGACAGACATCACACACACACACACACACACACACACACACACACACACTCAGAATGATGGTTATGTTTCTAAGTAAAAACTAAAAAGTCCTACTGCCAAGAAAACTTAAAAACTCTTCACAACCAGAGATGAGCATTCATCTCCAAGCATGAAATGCACCCGTGTCAGTCCACTTCCATCCTGAAGGGACGGGGCTGGTTTCTGTCTCTAACGTTCCATGTAAATCAGAAGGCTGAACTGACAGGAAGCATACTGCATGAGTAGAAAATGCAAAGGTCCAGAAAGACTCCCCCGAATTCTCACCTACCTGTCTTTCATTTGTAAGACGAATTGCTAAATTGTCTTATTAATAAAAAGGAAAAAACCCGGAGCCAGATATTGCCGTAAAAAACTCATAAGAAAAATACAATAGATATAATAAGAAAAAAGCCAGCCACATTCTTACTACTTGGAAATCCTCAGCCAAAGAGAACTACTTCCTGTATACCCATGTCTATATGTCTTTCTGTTCTGCATCTCACTTTCTTTCTCCACCCAGCTACATCACTTCCTGTTTGTCTGTACAGACCTCCAGACCTCTATGGTTAGTGTTGGGATTAAAGGTGTGTGTGTCACCATGTCTGGCTCTGTTCCCCAGTGTGGCCTTGAACTCACAGAGATCCAGATGGATCTCTGTCTCCCCAATGCTAGGATTAAAGGCATGTGCTACCGTTGCCTGACTTCTATGTTTAATATAATAGCTGGTTTTTTTCCTCTGATCCTCATTCAGATAAGCTTTATTAGGGTGCACAATATATTGGGGGACACAATATATCACCACCTTCATTGTCCTCTAAAGAGTGAGCATTGAATTCTCACACAGCTTAGAAAACAGATAAAAGCAATTGAGAAATAAAGCAGATGCCAGCGGGCAAGGATAAAACTGTACAAACTGGAGCTGCACAGAAGTCTGCAATCTGTGTTATGAATTATGACACAGTTATTGAAAACAGTGTGGTCCAAACATGAATCCCAAGGCCATATACGCTTAAATGCTTTGTAAGTCATTGTATAAAAATAGGATGCAAGCGATGCCAGACATTATGGCACGCACTTTTGATCCCAGCACTCAGAAGGCAGAGACAGGCCAATCTCTATGAGTTTGAGGTCATTCTGGTCTATACAGGGCACTCCAGGCCAGCCAGGCCTACAGAGTGAGGCCATGGTGAGGGTCGCGGGGGTGGGACACAAGGCTTGAGAAATGATTTTTTAATGAGACTGTTATAATCACTCCACTTAATTATAAAGTTTTCTACTCTGTGAGAAAGAAAGGTTTCAAAGGAAAGGTTTCCAAGGTGCCACAGATTGGAAGTGGGTTAGCAGGTCAAAGAATGCAAATTGTCAGAAAGCGTTTAATGTGCCGCTGACTCTAAACATGCAGGGATGACGAAAGGAACTGTAGAAGAAGGCTGCCAAGGTTCCGAAAATCATCAGAGACTTTCTTTACATAAAACATTACCGACCTGAGCAAAGGCATGGCAAAGCAATTGCTATGGAGCTATGTGCATCGTGTTTAAATGCACTGTTCACAGAAAGATGCGTCCAGGGATAAATAATGCACATGTCATGCACAAACTGGGGTTGCATGACTTCTTTGCTGTCAAAGTAACATAGCTGTGTTAAATTCAGTGTTGTTAAGGAAAGCAGTTTTCTATGGCTGGTAAGGGGGAAAATGGGAGAAGCATTCAAAGAGGAGAGAGTAATTACACCACAGGAACATCCAGTGTCAGAAGCAATAAGCCAATATCTGAAATAAAATAGATTATTTTTCCTCTTGTGCAAAACCTTGAAGGAGGCTTACAAATGTTTCTCCCGAGCCCATTGTTTCTTTATCACTGTCCCACAGAGGTGTATTGGTAGCAGTTTAATTATGGTCATTCTTTTTCCCTGTTCATCCCATTGATGTTGCCCTAGGCCTCCAACTTTCATGGCCTAGAGTTGCTCAAGGTAAAAATCATGTCTCACATTTATCACCATTCTCAGTTGAGGACAAGAGGATAAGCGATACACAGAGCAGGAGAGTGGTGGTCAGTCAGGAAAAACAGGAAGCCACGACGCAAAGCCTGCTTGAAAGTTCCCTCATAATGACATAATCTTCACTAGACGACTGAGTTCTCCCAGACTGTCTCATTCTGAGATGTGCAGTAATACCCTGAGCATGGCACTGAGGCTTCATAAAGCCAGACAGAGAAGACGTGTGAAGTAGCAGGGAGCCCAAGCTGTAGCCTGAGACAGAGGGCAAAGGGCGAAGCACAGCTGCTACTGCTGTGACACTGACTATGCCCATGAATGGGAAACTAGTAAAAGACATAAAGGAGGGCCCACTGGGCAGGCAGACATGACAGACAGAGCTCAAGAAAGGGAAGTGAGTGAAGTCACGAGTCTGAGAGCTATCAGCTCACAGCCAGTAAGTAGCAGTCTCGAGCCTGGAAAATGGCAGACTCCATTGCACATCCCCAACTCACCAAGAGGCAGAGCATAGTATCCATCATGCCACAGTGGCAAGTCAATGGCTATCCAGAGCAGGCACCCTGACCCTTGAGAATTTAGGAATCCTGCTTCAATCTCAACACTCCTACTGTGGCCTGGAGAGATGGCTCAGTGGTTAAAAATACAAGTTGCTGTTCAGAGGACCTGGATTTGATTCCCAGCACGCACATGAAGGCTCACAACTATGACTCTAGTCCCAGAGGAACTGATTTCCTCTTTTGGCCTCCATGGGCACTACATATTGCTAGGAATGTCTTTCTGTTTGCTGTGAAGGTGTTGCTCTGATTGGTTGATAAATAAAACACTGATTGGCCAGTAGCCAGGCAGGAAGTATAGTATAGGCGGGATAAGCAGAGAGGAGAATTCTGGGAACAAGAAGGCTGAGTCAGGAGATGCTGCCAGCCACTGCTGCCATAAGAAGTAAGATATAAAGTATGGTAAGCCACAAGCCACATGGCAACTTATAGATTAATATAAATGTGTTAATTTAAGATATAAGAACTGGATAGCAAGGAGCCTGCTGTGGCCAAATAGTTTATAAGTAATATAAGTGTCTGTGTGTTTACTTAGATCTGAGTGGCTGCTGGCCTGGGTGGGACTAGAGAAAACTCCAGCTACATGTAGGTGGTTCACAGACACACATGAAGGCAAAACATCCACACACATAAAAATAAATGAATTTGAAAAATACTCTACCTGTGAATTAATTACAATGTTTATATTGCATTTTGATGAGCCTTGGTGTTAAAGACTATGCTGTGACCCAAGCTTCTCGTAGAGACAGTGAATCTGAGGAACAGAGAACACTTGGGACTCCCACGAAAGCTCAGTAAGGAGTTCATTTCCAAGGTACCAAACAACAGCTTGAGGAAACTTCATTATGAATAAAAACGAAATGACTAGTGAGCTCTTTGAGGCTATTCCAACTTAAAGTATGAAAGACACAACATCTGAGATCTGAGGCCCTCCTGGAAGATGAGTATCTAAGAAATAGATCTGAGTAGATGTGTACATGCCCTTTAACACCAACATCAGTCAGGGTTTGAGGCCCGATGACTGTGTGTTCCCAAGCCCCCATCACAGATTCTGACATGCATTTCCACTTGACTAAGTCAGTCACCCTGCATCCACAGGGGGAGTGCCCCATCAAACAGGTCTTCTACCCTTCTTTCTGTGCATCTATTCCTGGCAGAGATGAAAGCCAAGATGATTGTAAACATCCTGACAGCTCTATTAAGACAAAGGAAATGATTCTTAGCTGGTTAAAGAAGTAAAAACAACTCATGCAGAAAGCAAAAACATTTCAGAAAACAAAATTAGGAAAACGAATTGTGAGACAAGCTATTAGTGCATTAAAATGTAGGTTGTGATTTTAAGTGCCTTTTACAAATTGTTTTGCTTCTAATAGACTCAGATAGTCCCATAGAGTTGGCCTATTGCCCTTAATCCTTCCAGATACTGCTATTTTAAACAAGGCGTTTTGTTGAAGACTTTGTATGGCTTGTTAAGAATCATCACCCCCTCCCCAAAAAAAAGACATCTTTTGGTCTTTGATATTTTCTTAAAGGAGTGGGGGAAAAAAGAGTCCATCACTTAGGAAGGCAGGATGATTGCTGTGAGTTAGGGGCCAGTGTTGGCTCTACAGTGAGGTATTTTATCACAAAACAATGAACAACAAAAAGAGCAAGTAGAATATAGCTGGGTACTGGGTGTAGATAGATTGCAACCCAATTAGCTTTACAAACTAATAGTACTTCGTATTGCAGCACCAGGTGACACTATTTAATTTGTCAGTTTGTTGTTTCCAGTCTTAGTCCAGAGCTTTGCATTCTGATGAGTTATCAAGTTTTAATTGAGTGGGTAAACACTCGTCTAGAAAAGTGGCTGTGTTCAAACTTCTCAGCCCACGATGGTAACATTAAGCTTCCCAGGTGTGACAGAAGTACGGCATTCTGTCTCTGGTATTTTATAGTGTTTATGGCAGAAGTCACAAAACAAGCTGCAATAGTACCCAAGACTGCAGATGGCTTATCTTTTTCTCTCCTTTCCTTTGTCTCTCATCAGTTTGTTTCTTTCTTCTTTCCTCTCCCCCACACAACCCCTGTCAGGACAACGTATTTTTTATTAATATCAAATCAAGGATTGCACATGTCTTCACATTCTTGAGGGGTCGCAGTAGGGGAGGTGAATAGCTACATAGTCTCCTATTCTTCTAGTCCTAATGCTTCTGTCATATACTTGAACCAACTAACCCTCCACCAGCAGGTGTTCACCTCTGCTGTCATTTCCTGGTACACAAGGCCATGTCGTGTGATTCTGATCCAAAAGACATATCTCTATGGGAACTTTACCGGATTTTGCAACGTAAGTTCTACAACTGGGTTCCATGATAGCTTTCTCCTCCTTCACTCATCAAGAGCACTGGAAATAAAAAACAGTTGGCCAAATAGTAAGATAAAATGACTGAAAATCAACATCAGTAGATGCCAAGTAACTAAATATTGCCTATAATTTGGCTGAATGATATGGAGGTAGAAAGTGCTATTGGAAGAAGGGAGAACATCTAGCGGAAAAAAAGGGAAAATGTTGAGTGGATAAAAATACAGGGAGAAAAAAAAGAAGAAAAAGACAGTGCCACCTATAACTGGACTCCCTTAGGTACAGCTCAAGGACCACCACAGAAGAAAAAGGAGTTATCTACCTATATAGATACAAGTAACATTATATAAACCAAGCAGATTGTATTTGTGGAGAGAGAGAGAGAGAGAGAGAGAGAGAGAGAGAGAGAGAGAGATTCATGTAACAACAATTAAAGAAAAATGAGGCAATGAATTTGAAAAAGAACAAGGGGGTCTGGGGCAGGGTCAGAGGGAGGAAAGGGGAAAGAAAGTGATATAATTATAATCTCAAAAAATAAACTGTCATGTTAGAATAACACCAGATGACGAGAAGGAGGAAGGGAGAATCAGAGTTTTCCCCAGGTGGTAACAACGTCATACAATCACTTCCAACAAGAGCAAGGACATCCTCCATGTTTCAAGAAAATCTATTAGCCAAAGTCTTGCTGCTTTGAGTGCCCAAGCTTACCTACATGTCACTAATATACCCTAATCTCATCATCTCCTAAATCAACAGTTCCCGTGACATGAAAATCTTAGTTTCATTATTTCAGCTTATTCCCAATATTTAATAACAGGAGACATTTTGAGGGCACTAACAGGGCTACTTGTCAGGAACTCCTTTAACAGAAGGCTAAGAACAAGCCAGAGTGACACTGGAAATTGATCATCCTTTTAGCCATTCTGTCAGACTTCCGAAAATTAATGAGTGGGCTGCAGGAGGGAAGTGGCTTACCAGAACATCGCACAAATCTGCTGATCTCGACTCACTGAAATTGTGCTTACCTAATGCAAAGCTTTAAGCACTTCACTTCTGTTCAGTGCTTACATTCTACACGAGTCTTCTCAGTTCCCTTCATATGACATTACTCCCTCCTCAGGCAAGCAGCAGTGAAATAGTGAAGAAAGCAGAAATCTCTGCCTCTCTCTTGTGGCACCGTGAGAGATTCTGCTCAGCTCTAAACTACAAAACCCCTGTGCTTACATAAAAATCAAGACTCGGAATGCCCATACCATGTATTGACAGTATCAGTTGAGTACAGTACACAGAGAGCTCCTAGGAGATAGAGACTGTTTCATGAAGAAGGTGATCTGTGGCAAACTCGAGCTCCTGCTATCTGTAGGAATGACCTCTGTCATTTTCTACATAGCCATACGGTAAGTATGTCTGGCCCCTGAATACTATAGTGTATTCAAAGAAAAAACATACAGAAACCTAGAACTTGAAGGATATCATGTGACGCCATTACCAAGATAATCACTAAATCAACATAATTGAATAATGAACTCCCCACATGTATGTTTGCCCTTTGCTTCCCTACAAACCCTGGGCCCTAGATACCTATCTTCAGCTCCAAGCTATCTCAGGCTGCACAGCACCTCAGTATTTCTTCCTCCTTCTCAAATCAGTTATAAGGGAGCTTAGGCTTATGTTGCCATTCCTCTTTCAGTGGCCAGTATTTAAAATTTTAAGAATCTGGGGACCCACTGAATGAACTAGGCAAGGCTCATCTTGGCTCACAGACACTGAAGCAGCAAGCACCGGGCCTGCACAGGTCTATACCAGGTCCTCTACATATAGGTTATGGCTGTTAACTTGGTGTTTTTGTGGGACTCCTAACGGTGGTAGTGGATGTATCTCTGACTCTTGCCTGCTCTCGGGACCCTCTTCCTCTTATTGGGTTGCCTCGTCCAGCCTCGATGAGGGTTTTTGCCTTGTTGTATTGTATATTATTTTGTTCTGTTTAGCTGTTGTCTCTTGGAGGCCTGCTCCTTTTTGAAGGAAAAAGGAGGGGCAGTGGATCTGGAGGGGAAGGGAGATGGGGGCAGCTAGGAGGAGTAGAGTGAGGGGAAGCTGTGATAGGGATGTATTATATGAGAGAAGACTATTTTCAATTTAAAATATCTTTATTCCTCTCCAAAGGCTCAGGGATCTTTATGGAAAAGGGGACAGAAAGATTGTAAGGGCCAGAGACAGTGAATGAATTCAAGTAAACACTGTTCTCTAAACACAACAGAACTGCTGTGTAAAAGACCTATGAGAATTCAAGCCAGAGAAAAACTCAGCATGGAGATGAGATGTAGGCAGGAAATCCCATCCCTAGCTGGTAGGTAAACCACACTCCAGGACAGGTGCTCCACATCCTAGAGTAGTTGATACCTTAAAAAAAAAAAAACTTTAAATATCTGTACTTCACCCATTCTTTAAATTAAATATATCCCGTGGTTTATCCTGGGACAGTAACTACTAAATAGCACTGCCTTCACTTGAAAATATATTTATATTCTTAAAAATACTCTTAAACATTCAGAAATCATCACTGCTAAGAAATAACAAAATTAGCATGTCTACTGTTGTTTAGGCGGTCATGTTGGTGAGGTTTTATGGGTATGGCTTCTACTATTCCTAGGAGGCACAATCTCACAGCAAACTTCCTGACCCACTGGCTCTTACAATCCTTCCATTCCTCTTTTGCAATGATCTGTGAGCTTTAGGTGTGGGAGTTCTATTGTAGATATGTCAGTTGGGACTAAGTTTCACAACTCTGCATTTTGACTGGTTGTGGTTTTCTTTAATGGCATCCATCTGATGCAAAGAGACACCTCCTTGTCAGGATAAAGTGGACAAGGAAAAGCTCACATGAGTCCTCAATCTTATATAAGGAACTACAGGCAACTGGGGAATGCTAAGAGCAAGAGAAATAGTCTTTCTCAGGGAAGAGCACACCAGTGGGGTTATCCAATACCAAACAGTCAGACCTGAAAACATACATATGCGTAACATTATACAGACTGGGCAGGCTGTATTTATATATTTAGGAGTACACACACACACACACACACACACACACACACACACACACACATATGTACGTATGTACGTATGTATGTATGTATGTATGTATGTATGTATGCAACATGGGCCATGAATTTGAAAAAGAGAAAGTATGGGTATAGTATACAGAAGGATTTGGAAGGAGGAAAATAATGCAATTACATTATAATCTCAAAAAATAAAAGACATAATTTTTAAAAACACAGAAAGTTCACCAAGAATATGCTCCCATTAACTTCCCAGAAGCTAAGGATTAGATAAGTCACTGAACAGGAACTGGTCGCAGGAGATTAGGCATGAACCATTTCCTGAGATGTTTGGTTAGGGTTGTTAGAATTAGAAACATCAAGAAGTAGGGACTCAAAGGCAGGGATGCATTCCAAATGATGAGATGATCATGTGCAAAATCAGGAGGGATGAGCAAGTTGGAAGCTACAGATGAAATGAAGCAGTGGTGATTATTTTTAAAGACGCTTTGGCAATTTGTTTTAACGGCTCTTGGTTAAAACTTCTTTTCTTACACTCTAAAATATAATACTGCTATCTTTAAACCCAAACAGTGGTGGGAATCCAAAAAGGGAATGCATTGTCACCATGCCTCCATGGCGGTATTCAAAGTGGACAGAAATTGAACATATTAAAAAAGACTTGCCATCCACTTTTCCTAATTCTCTACTCTGGGCGTGAGCTGCTGCAGTTCTGAGTGGGGGAAAGGGAGTGGCCACAGGCTTATGCATGCATGACTGCCGTCAGAATCAGACGCTCCATTTGTGGACAAATGGCACATAAAAGAACAAATCCAGGCACTTACTGCAGCGGCTGGTGATTACTGACTATTCATTAAAAAGGTATTTGGCTTTTCCCAATGTAACCTTCATGTTCTTTGTGAAGAAATAGCCCATCAGGCCATTTTCCTATAAATTATGCAGCTCCCTATTTATTCTTCTTCAGGAATCCATGCCCCCTGCTTTATATAAAGAATTGTCTAAAGGTTCCTACGGCCTAGGGGTTGTAGCTAAAATACTGGAATCACAATAGTGAGAGAGGAAAAAACTGAATTAAGCTCTGAAAGGGATGCTGCCCAAGTTAATACTTCCCTTGTGCCCCTGTGAAACTCCCTCTGACAAGTGGGGCTGAAATGCGTTCCTGTAATTGCTTCTTTCCTCAGCATTGCTGAGCAATTGCTTTGCAACTCTGCCCTCACGGTGCACACACATAGAGTTATCATGATGTGATCCCCAAATGATGCCTAGACCCAGAGAGCAATGTCTTATAAATCCTGCAGTCAAGAAGAATGGGAAAGATTAGCTAGAGAAGTAATTCTGTCTTCAGTGTAGCAGCATCATAGGCTTTCATCCAGAAAGAAGAGAAATGCACCCAGAATACAATCACAGCTTGCACTTGGCTTTATCTACCCTCTCTAGACAGTAGCCCACATAGCCAATGACAGCCCATCTGCATGCTTGGGCTTCTCGGCATCTGTTCCCATCAAAGGAAAAGCAGAACACATGAAATGTCTTACAGAGTCAGAGAAGTGCTTTATATCTTCAGGTTATCCCTGAAATAATGCATCCATTCTCCCTGGAATCAGTCTCAAAAGAGGAAAGGTGGACTTTGAGACTCCCCTGGGTTCCTTACCTTTAATAACGCGAGGTGCATGCAATATTGCTTCTCTATTTCTTTTTGAAATTACAATTATGTGTGGAGAAATGTGATTGGAGGGGAGCAGGGGTGCCACAGCAATGTGTGATGCTCAGAGGACACCTTTGTGGAGTTGTTCTCTCCCTCCACCCTTATGTGGGAACAGGGATCACCACTGGCTTCTGTGGCAAGCACCATTGTCCACTGAGCCATCTCACCAGCCTCTGTATTTTCTTTCTTGAATTCTTCCTGATTCTGTATATGCTCTTGGTAGGCACATACTCTTTAAAATTCAAAAGGGTTTTTTTTAAGCTTTCTGTGATAAATATTGCCCCTTTTTGTCTTCAAACCATTTCTTTAACTGATGTTTGTAATGTTCAATGTTTGGGGGAAGAAACTACAAAGCTACTTGGATTGGCCCGATTGCAAACATGCGGAGTCTGCTCTCCAGATGTCAATACCACATGACTGGTACTTGTGTTTCAGTGTGTCAGGATAACGACTTGAGTGTTTTGACCTGGAATGAGAGGGGCATGCACACAGCACCTGGATCTTTTGTACACATAAGTACTTATTCCAGAAGAGATCACAGGACATCTCTAATCCCACAGGATTAGGGCTTTGATGAGGGCTACTGACTATTTTTCTTGGTAAAAGTGACCAGATTCCCTATTCCATAGCATAACTTCTTAATATCTAGAGAGTAACTGGGAAGCTTTTGTTTTGATCTGTTCTAACCTAAGTTCCATAAAAAAAGCCAGTTGATCACAATACTTTCTCTGTTTCCTTTATTCTTCATAGCTGCTGAGTCTTCCAAACAGCTAAGTACATATTATTGGGACAACTTACCTGCAATTTTTCTTTGTTCTCTGTGGCTGTTCAAATAATATTAAACTCCAGAGAAGGGGATTTGGAATAGGTCATATAAGATGGTAAAACTTTAGGAATTTGCTTGAGAGCAAGTATTAAGATGTTATAGAAAAATCCCTACGAGTTTCCAACTTAATTACTTATATTCCCAAGCCAAACCATATGCCAACAACTGAATACTGGGTTACATGTCTATAAACCCATGTATTCTCAATGGAATCGACACTTCAGTTCACATCATATTTGCTCACTGGATAGACTAATTTTTTTCTTAACCTTAAAGTAAAGTAACTTAAATTATAATAGTTCCCATCCATGAAAGATTATCTATAACCATCCCTAACATCCCAAGATCTACTGTTTCCCAAGGTATACTTAGGTTAAGAATGAAAAAACCCTACTGGTATGTTACAAGGACACATTGCCACATTGTTTCCTTTTTTTCTTAACCCTTCCTGAAATATCTCATTCTATTCAATGATTAAACAAAAAGATAACCATCCCTTGTGGCTCGGAAACATGGATGTCACTTCCCACTAATGTTCATTTTCCTCTTGCTGCTGGCTCAGCATGTTTGATGGTGGGTAGACCCACTGCTTTGACTTATTCTGTTACTTACATGACAAAGGCTAACCCACCAAGGTCAATGTTCGCTGTAATCCATCATGCCG
Source organism: Peromyscus nudipes (assembly GCA_902168325.1). Taxonomy (NCBI): domain Eukaryota; kingdom Metazoa; phylum Chordata; class Mammalia; order Rodentia; family Cricetidae; genus Peromyscus; species Peromyscus nudipes. The sequence continues at coordinate 17,144 of CABHPH010160919.1, forward strand.
CCAATATGTCCGCCATGATTGATGGGGTGTTGCCCTGCAGGGTCTCTGACTTCTGTTACTGTCACGTTTTTGTCTCTCAGCCACACCATGAGTGGATCTCCCAGGTATGGTCCTGTTTATCTCCCAGTGACCCTCTGGGTAAAAATGGCTGAGGAACTGACCCATATCCATAGAGAAGTAGGAAACGAGGACCAGTGTTCCTAAGGACCCACAAAGTGTGCTGAAGTGTACACCACCTGGGGAAAGACCTGAATGAACTTAGTCCCTTGCTTGAGTGTTAAAATGGATGATTCTTGTGTAGAACCATGGCCGTGATAAACACATTTCAACCTCTAAATCTCAGATGATGTAAACAAGCCCATTAAAGCAACCTTAAATTTTTAGCAAAGTTCACAATAAGTCAAGGAATTTTATAGCTTTTTTTTTAAGGGGGGAGGTTAATCCTGCCGTTGTTGATAATAGGCAATCGCCATGATTAAAATCCTAACCCTAGGTCAATAAACACAATACTCTTGATTTCAAGCTTATCCTTGAGGCAAACCTGACCAGTGCAGAACAGACAGGAACACAGAAGTCAATTGTGGGGGAAATGCAAGAAGTCTGTGTGTCTACTTCTTCTTGGTCATCTCCTTTTAATCGATAGCACACTGAGTCTCCAGATTCTATTGAATTAGGTTTACAAAGCCTTTTTTTTCTCTCTCACCTGTCGCTAAGAAAAATCATTCATGGCATCCTGGATCTGAACTAGCCGAGACTGCATGAATCAAAAAGGTAAAAAAAACTCTCCCTCCCCATGGAGGCTGCCAGCTGTCCCATTGATTCAGCTCTGCTCTTGGCTGATTTGGAGGCTACTCTGGCATCCGATCCAGAGAGCTCTGTATAATAAGGTACGACAATGCAAACTGTTACCAGGGAGAAACAGAACATCTGGTCTGGAACAAAAGCAAAGTCCATTGCTAAGAAGCTGCCTGGCCATCATCATTCAAGCGTAAATATGCCTGGTCCTGTCACCTGAAAGACAGGGTCTTTGGAGCCAAATTAGAGAAGATAAAACAGAACCACAAGGAAAAGAAGAAACCCCAAGGGAGAAATTATGTGTTATTTTCTCATAGCTTTTGCCTAAATGTAGAAAAATCTCCAATCAGCCTTCTGGGAGTTTGATTTTTCAAAAACTGAAATTTTAAATCAGCAGCAATGCACTGGTTTGTGTCTTTTTGCTCTGTGATGTGAGATCTGTGGATTTCCTGTTTGTTTAGCTTTGTTTGGATGGCTAAAGCTTCCTTTGCTGTCCTGCTGTTATAAGCAGAGCTAATGATTGGCATGTGTTTCCTAGAACTATTTTAACTGCCAAGGACCTACTGATGCAGGCAGCCACTCCGAGACCAGTGAGAAGTAGCATGGGCGAGATGCACCTGCCACAAGCCTTCTCTCAAGCTGGGCAGCTACACTGGCCCTGAGAGTGTCCGTGGCTGTCCAGATTGCCTTTTAAGCTTATTGTTGTTTTTGTTGCTGTAAATACTGAGCAACACCTTCAGAAAAGGAGAATCTGACTTCCAATTGCCTTAAAATGCAGATTAAAGTGGGCGAGGGCTTGCCCTGTTGACAAAGCCCCTGTCAAAGTGGGAGTCATTATACTCTACATAAGGTTTGTGTATTTCATTCCTTTCCAGAGCCATCTGTCTGAATTTAATTCACTGATAATTTTATCAGTCTCCCCATGCTTTGCCTGAAACCTCTCCATTGCATTTTTTATTCTCCACAGATGTTAACTCTTTGAATGGCAGTCTCAATGCCTTTAGAATTTTGATGAAGACACACGTTCTCCCTGAAGGATCCATGTGACAAGCAGCTCTTTCCCATCGCCCTGCTGCACCCACAGTTGGTCTTTCCAACAAAAGTTGTGCTTGTCCCAGGCAAGCTGATCCACTTGCAAAATTTTATCCATAGCGTTGCTGAGGAAGATGCCTACAGGGCACCATCCCAGGCACATGAAAGACCACTTTAGATGCCTTTTGGAAACAAGTTATTAGAATATGTTTTATAGGGATGATGCCGATCTTCCTATCAAAGTAACTCATATAATATTATCCTTAAGAAAATAAAGGTTATCCAAAATTATTAATCAATTTAATAATTAACTATTTTAATAAATTGTTTCTCCTTTTCTTAAGATCATTTTTTTACTTTTTTCTTCTCTTTCTTCCTCTTTCTCTCCTCTCTCTCTCCCTCTCTCCCTCTCTTCTGTTCTTTATTAAGATGGGCCCTTGTAATCCTTAGGCTCAATTGACCCTCCTACCTCAGCTTCCTGAATGATTAGAATTATGGGAAGGTACCACTGCATCAAGCTGAAACTTATTTTTCTGTTCTGTTTGTATTTCATCGGTATGACAAATACCTGAGAGAGAAAAATCTGAAAGGAGCAAAGATTGAGTTTTAGATTATGGTTACACAGGTTTCAGTCATCTTGAGCCAGGTGCATTGTCTTGAGGGTTTATTGTAAGGCAGAGTATCATGGCAGAAGGGCAAAGTCAGCAGAGCTGCTCATCCCATGGTGGCCAGAAAATAGAGCCAAGAAGGAACAAGATAACCTTCCCAGGTGCAGGCCAGTAACTTACATCCTCCAGGTCTCAAGTAAAATGTCTTGGTATAGTTGATGACACATCTTGCTTTAAAATTTTCCCACTAAGCATTTCTAAGTAGCTATGTTGATCAGGTTGTGGTTCTGGGCACTAAAGGAGATAAATAGGAAAATTCACACCCACAACCCAGGCCTTTGTGATCTAAGAGGGAAGATGGAGTACACAGTGATGATTGGCACAAAATACCATAGGAACATAAGCAACAGAGAGATTTATTTAACCAGAAGCTTGATACAGACTTCACAGAAAAAAAAAAATCAGTAGCTACTGGGGCTAGGGAACCTGGGGAAGATATGAGGAGTAGAGACGAGAGTGGGAATGTTTCCAGGTGTAAGAAACTCAGGTGTTAGGAACGTGTACAGGAGGGTTGCAACAAGTTCTGGGGATGTAGAATCTACAGTACAGCTGGATCCTGGGATGTGAAGGGACAAACCAGAGACACACTTAGAGATGGGAGGGAGCACGCTCAGGAGATGGAAAGACACTACTGAGCAAGAAAGGGACACAATTGGGGGCTGGAGAGATGGCTTAGAGGTTAAAAGCACCGACTGTTCTTCCAGAGGTCCTGAGTTCAATTCCCAGCACCCACATGGTGGCTCACAACCATCTGTAATGAGATCTGGCGCCCTCTTCTGTATACATAATAAATAAATAAATCTTTAAAAAAAAAAAGAAAAGAAAAGAAAGGGACACAATGTCAACCGCACTCTCAGAAGATAATCGCCGTTACTTGTAGGGCAGATTAGGAAGAGAGATATTAAAAAGAGGGGAAAAATGGAAATGTCATGATACGGAAAGAAATAGAAGTCCGGGGTTAGGGCAGGTGTATTTGCAATGAAAGTCAGTAAATTTGTTCAGACTTTCCGACCAAACAGGTGGGAGAGACGTACTCAAATGAAAAGACTCCAGTGCACTGAGGAAAACACTGAGACAAATCTGCTTTGCAGGTTTGCCTCATTCTAGGAAAGCACCTGGTCTTGTAGGTGTCACCACTGTTTGCCAGATGAACCTAATCCAGCCCTTTCGGAAAATGCTTTCCTCACACTGAAGAATTGCGGTTTTCTTCCTTTAGCACCGATAGTGTTTCTTGAGCAGTTACAAACGCCCTGACATTGGTTTTGTGGCTGTGAACTCACAGGTGTCACTGAAAGACAACGTTCTGAGATGTAGGAACAAAATAATGGTCCGAAAACAGCGTTCACTCCATAGTGTTCCAGATCTAAGGGGCACGATACAGGAGAAAGATGGGAAAGCGATGCTTTAATTAAAATAATAGACGGCACTTTTAAAATAGAATATCAAATACTTAACAATGAAAATGTACTGTTCAAAATTGGAGATGATGGTGACAGTTGTTATAACTGGTCCCATGAACAACAACATGATAAACTAGCTAAAAGTGTAAATCTTCTCAGAGTATGGTTTGTGTTAATTTTTGCTGAGTTTGAAGATTGGTTATGGCTATAAACCAGGCTTTCAGAATAGAAAAACTCCATAGAGAGAAAAATATACTTTAAAAACTTCCAAAGGAGTCACTTAGGAGAGCATTTAGCTTGATATGAAATGATAAAGGCTATTGTTTGCCAAAATGCATACCCTTTTCCTCCTAGATAAACAGGTAGACTACATTTCCCAACCTTCCTGGAGCTAGTTAGATTCCACTTGACTTTGGCCCAGGATAAAACTATCAGAGATGATGTTATTCACTGGACAGCCTTAAAAATCTTCTGATATGATCCTCAGTGCTTGCTCTTCATTGCTTTCTGATAAAGTGAAATGTCAAAGCATCTCACAGTCCCCACCCTGGCGGAGCCAGTGAAAGAAAAATCTTGCTGTTTTCCCATCAAGCCTTGCTGGACTGTGATGTGCATGAGAAGAACACTTCCAAAAGTCATTATGTGGCCAGTCACTGAGACTTGAGAACTGTGTGTTGCAGCAATTAGCCTACCCTGCCTGATAAAATTTTAGGCTTTATAGTCAGACAGAATGAGGTCTGTGTCTCAGCTCTGTAACTTAACTAATTCCGAACACATGACAAGTGACTTCATCTCTTGGAGCCCTGTTTTCCCTATAAATGAAATAGGGAAAATAGATGTGCTGTGATTATAAAATACAATATATATAATTTTTGCACAGTGCCTGGCAGTGGAGAGGATATGATAGAAGGTAGCTATTAATATCTCAGCAGAGAAGAAATAATTTGTATGGAGTTATTAGCCAGCCTGGAAATAGTATTGGAAAGTGGAATGAGAAGCCAGCTTTGGAAGAAATATTCATCTCAAGCATTCCCTGAAAAAGATAACTATAATTTTATCATCTGTTATAAAACTGATACTTCTAATTACAAGAACTTCTAGTTATTCTTAGAGAATGATAAGGAAATCTAAGATAAGAGTTGGGATTCAAATTCCAGTTCTGGGATACCCATCTTTGATCATGACTAAATCACTGACAGAATTTGCTCTCTTATTATAAGCCATAAAACTAGACAGAATATGTGCAGCAATTGTTGCCAGGACTGTATAACAAACTTCCCAGTTTGTAGGGAGCTCTTTCATATTCAACAGAAGGAAATCACGAGATTTCAGCTTTATTGTGAGTCAGTATCTCTCTCTAAGGTGCTTTCTGAACTTACATATCCTAACTGGAAGTTCATTAGGCAGAGGGTGGAAAGAGAAGAATTTTCCAGGAAAGACACTGGAGAAAGCGCAGATGCAAAAACACCCAGATGCTACATGAGCATGTCCCTAGGGACCTGGATGAAGCACTGGGCAGCGTGTGATCTGGGCAAAGCTCAGTGAGATTAACCCTAAAGTGGCTGCAGGGGATTGACTTCTCAGTGACATTTTCAGGGGATGTAAAGTGAGAAGGGACTTTGGAGTCCCAGACAGTCAGCATAGAATAAAGGGACTTCAGTTAATATCTTGGACATTTAGTTAAGACCCTGAGAACGACACTGTCAAGTAAAGGACATGCCATAGGACAGGAAGGGGAAAATAACCCATAAATCCTCTCTAATAAAATCCCAAATCCCAAGTTTCTCAGACTAAAAACTGAATCAGATGATCTTATATTGTAGAATGTTTACTCTGTAGACTGCAGAGTGTCTAGCTGCACTTCTAGATTCTACTTGCTATACGGCCCTATTATTTTCCAGATGTGTGAACTGAAAATTATCCTCATAGGCTCCATTGTGCAATGGATAGCACAATGGATTTCTAAAAGTATCCCCATACATTATCAAATGCTTCTTCGTGTTCCCATTATCAAGCATCCACATTCTAAGATCTAAGTAATGTACTATAAATCAATGGCCATTCTAATCAAAATTTAACATCCTTTTAATACATAATCTACAAACCAGGTAACACCCACAATATCTAGCATAAATTTTTAAAACTACTACTACTTGCAAACAACCAATATGATCTAAAGGTAAATTTGAAGAGTATTCAGTAAAAGTAGTTCCCCAGGATGATGCAGGTATTGGAAATATCAGAGAAACACTCTTAAAACCCTATTATAAGCATGTGGAAAGATTTAAAGGAAATGGTAACAGGAATGAGTGACAAAGTATAGACTATCATAGGAAATATTAGGACTATAAAAACAAACCAAGTGAATCTTTGCTGGATTATATGAATATAAAACCTCACTGGATATGTGTAAGAACAAATAAAATAACAAAAACAATAGCATCAAAGATCTTGAAAATGGATCAGCAAAAACAACCCAAACTTCAGAAAAGAAATAAAAATCTATCTGAAAAAGGAATGGCACCTATGTATTATATGATGCAGTATGTTTAGCACCCAAATGTTTAGCAGACATGTAATGAAACTTTCACAAGGAGAAAACAAAGACGTCAAGGCTTTGAAATACCTAAAGAAACTGCCTTACATTTGGTGATAAATACCACAGACCCAAGAAGCTGAGAGACAAATCCAAAACAGTACAAATATACAGATGAGTATACCATCTACATCCATGGTAGTAAAGACACATAAGCCAAATGTTTCTCCAAAAAGCAAAATTACCACACAGAGACTGCAGAACAAGAATATTCCGTGTGTGTGTGTGTGTGTGTGTGTGTGTGTGTGTGTGTGTGTGTGTTCATGTGTGTGCAGGTATGCATGCATATATGTGAGTGTGGAGGTCCCGGTACAATCTTAGGTGTCATGGTGTCACACCCTAGGCCAGATGGACCTTTTTTTTTTTAATATGGGGTCTCTCACTGACCTGGAACTTGCCATGTAATCTATTCTGACTCGGCAGCAGCAAAGATTCACTTGTCTCTACCTCCTCAGTACTGGGATTACAAGCATGTGCCACTCATGTCTTGTTTCCTTTACATGGGTTTTGGGGACAAAACTCAGGTCCTCCTGCTTGCAGGACAAGACTTTAAAGATTGAGCTAGCTCCCTGAGTTTCCAAATGCGTCTTACTTCTCACTAAAAACAAAGGTTACACAACTGTGAGACAGGACATGTAAGGTTTTAATGGAAAGATTTTAAGATGAGTATTGGTCCATAGAGGACACTGGCTCCCAAAAAGCAGGAAGTAAGTTAAATATGCTTTTGTTCTGCCCCAGCTTCTTGGCCAGAGACAGAGAAAACAAGCAGAGTTCAGTTTTTTAGTTGAGAAGATGTAGTTCAGAGTCTAAGAAAAACAAGGCAGCTAGTGTCTGTATAAGAGTACCAGAAAGGGAAAGTCTGAACAGACAGACGGCTGGACATCTTGACAGTATCTCTATCAAGTATTTAGCACATTCTTATGAAAAAAATTGAGTCCGGGGAACAAATGAACAACACCCAGTGGCTCCACAGGACAGCGATCAGCGCCTACTGTCATATCATCAGCCAGAGTAAAGAACAAATCTTAGCCACTTGGCCCCAGATACATCATTCAGAGACAGGTATAGTTTAGAAATAGAGAATAATCCCACCACCTTAAATGATGCTCTGGTTATACTTAGAAAACTGAAAAGGCAAGACCCCAAATGTCAAGACTGTTTCCAAGAATTGTAACGGCATCCCAGAATAAAGTACAAAAATATCCACCACCCAAGATGAAATTCACAATATCTGTTACCTTATCGGAATTTTCCAGGAGCCAGAATATGCAGCCCATAATGAAGAGGAGGATAAATCAATAGAAACCAACATAGAACTGACACCAGACGAGTGGACCTGGGGGTTGGGGGTGGGCAGGAACTGGGAGGAGTTGAAGGAGGAGAAACTATAATCAACATATATTGTATGGAGAAAATTATCTATTTTCAATAAAAGGGAAAAAAAAACAAAAATCACAAGTGTGACTGTCTGCCCTATGTCCAACATGTTCAAGATGTATATGAATCAAGAGGAAGACTCAGAAGGCAAGAAGCGTGGGCAGTAGACTTTGGGATAGGTAGACAGCATGTGATAGCTGAGAGAAAGAGTCCACTGGGTGGGAGAGGTACATATTAGGTATTAGGAAAGAAAGGATTATTAAACTTGGAGAAACAGAGGTGAAAATACACAAAATGAATCATGAAAAGAAAGTTAATTTAGAAAGCAAGACTATCTATGAGCTTTAGGCCAAATTCAATTGGCTGGATATTTATGCATTAGAGTCACTGAATCAGAGGAAAGTAATATGATTTGGAGATAGAATGACCAAAAGCTAACTTGATGAAAATCATAACCCCAGAATTCAAAGAAACCCAACAAACCCAAAGCACAGAAAAAAATAACTTAACTGCTAAAATACAGTTGCCAAATTTTTCAGAGCCAGGAATAAAGACAAAAGCTTAAAAGCACCCAGGAATGGGGAGATATGCAGAAAAAGAAAAGAAAAAAAACGTAAAGATGAAGGCAGATTCCACATCAGAAACAAAAGATGCAAGAAGACGATGAGCAGCTTCTTTATAACAGAGAGAAAAAGGATCTGTCACTCTATAATTCTGTACGCAGCAAAAGTATGTTCCAAACATGAAAGTAAAACAAAGATATTTTTTCATGTGTTAAAAAAAACTGAAAGTGTTTATCACAGACCTACACTGCAAGAAACGTTAAAAGAAATCCTTCAGGCAGAATGGAGAAGATCTCATGCAGAAATATGGATCTAGATAAAGAAATGGAAGGTACTAGAAATGGTAGCTCCATGGAAAATACATAAGATTCTATCCTCATTTAAATCCCTCTAAAAAGAATTTTGCTATCTTAATAAAAACTAATGACAATGTACTTGGGGGCTTAAGGCATGTATAAATAAAAAGTATCATAAGAATAACACAAAGCCAAAAGGGGGAAAAGGAAGTTATTATTGTAAGATTATCATATTATATGAGCAGTTTAATTGATTCCAAATAGACTGTACTAAGTTATGGGTACATAGTTAAATTCTATGTCAATATCCTCAGAAAATATAAACATACATAGTTCAAAAGACAATAAGAAATATAATAATACAAAAAACATTCAATTAACACAAATCATAACTGCCACTTCTTTCTTATTTGTACAAGTTTATTTCTTATTTGTACAAGTTTTTAAACTTCTGTTTACTTCAGTTTCTTGATCTCTAATTTAATACATTTTAATATTGTTATTCTCATTAAGATGTGTCTTAAGTGCCTTGAGAGAAGAGACAATATATGTGTTAATTTTTATATTACTATGATGGAATACTCAATTCTCTTCAATAGTAACTACTTTCCAAAACTCTGAAGTCAAGCTTAAGTAGACCTGTTAGGGACCCCAGCACAGAGACCAGTGAGTGTTAGGGACCCCAGCACGGAGACCAGTAAGCGTTTTTTCATTTTCTTTCCATTCTTTAGATGTGACATACATAGAAGACAAAAGAATCCTACCTAAAAAGAACACTATGATAACTGAGTGTAGTCATTTGATATCTAGACAGTATGTGACAGCACATGTCCTAATTGATCCCCAAATAATGTAGTCTCTTCTTGTAAGCTCATGGACTGACCACCAGATGGCAGAAGATGTGTGGTCATATGGATGGATAAAGACAAGCAAACTGGAAGAAGACATGGATCCCAGACCCCGGAAAAGAGAGTAATATTTGGTTGGACTCGTCCTACAAATGCAATACAAGTCATTATCTAGAAAGATGCTAATGCTTCTGATCTCTCTGTTTCTTAGCAGACACAGTCCACAAGTCCATGGAGAGGTTTGGTCCAGCACAGATTCACATCACACAGATCTCAGATGCCCACAGCAGGACAAAATTAATATGGATCTAAATTCAACTGACTCAGATTCAAGGGCAGTAATGAAGAATAACAGAGGTATATCATAGTACAATGAACTATTTAAATCTATGTGTCCATAAATATAAATATGTATATATAATTATGTATATCATATAATACGAAAAAAATATAATATTTTTATAGGGTAGAGAAAGAACTGCCTTTTTCCAAAAGAATTCTAGCTCATAAATACAGATGTGATAATAAACTCAAAAGTCACCACTTGCAACCATAATAGTAATAATTGATAAAGGTAAGAATAAAAGCAAATATTAAAACAACGAGGAAGGTTGTGGGAGAACAGGAAAGTCTCAGTCTCTTGATTACTTATGCATTTCATCATAGTAAGAAAACTGATGGACCTCATCCTGGACAAAAGTTCAAATTGAACTCTACTAGTAAGAGCACAAACTGGCCTGCTGTCTTTTAATTAAATATACCTTAATAGGATGATGGTGTACAACATGAGCTCTCCAGTATTTCTGAAAAAAATATAAACCCAAGGATAAGTAAATCACTAGACAAACCCAATATGAAAGTCAACCTGCAAGGCAATTAATGGTGTTTTCAAAGGAAAAGAAATCTATCCGCAGTAAAAGGATATGAAAGAGGCTGGAAAATTGCAAGTGAATGTGATGTACGATTTGTGAAACTTCCTGGGTTTCACACCTCTTTAGGTGTGGGTGTGTATGATGTATGTGGGTATATGGCGTGTGTATATGTGTTCATGTGTGTAATGTAGGCACCCATATCAGATATATAGAGATGGACAATATTAAGTGTTGGTCTTTACCTCCCACCTCATTTGTGACAAAGTCTCTTATCTAATGTTATAGATTTCAGAATGGCTGGTCCACAAGCTTTGGAGGATTTTCCTGTCTCAGCATCCTATGAGAGTACTGGAACACAGGTGTGTGCTTCTAGGTCTGGCTTGACAAGACTTGTGGGGATCCATAGTCAAGTCTTCATGCTTTTGAAACAAGGGTTTTATCCGCTGAACCAGCTCTGCAGGTTTTCCGTTCTATGTCAACTTCTAAATGTCTACAGAAGGCATTGTTGGGACAACTGTGAAATTTTTATTGAGGCTATTCATTATTTTTGTGTTTGTGTTAATGTGTTGGTTATGATATTATTATTTGGCTATGTTGAAGTGCGTCAACTCTTAGAAGACAAGGGAACATCTCCAGCTAATTCTCAAGTTTTTCAAACATGGGAAAAGCTGGGTGGTGGTGGTGCACGCCTTCAAGCCCAGCACTTGGGAGGCAGAGGCAGGTGGATCTCTGTGAGTTTGAGGCCAGCCTGGGCTACAGAGTGAGTTCCAGGAAAGGCGCAAAGCTACACAGAGAAACCCGGTCTCGAAAAATCAAAAAGAAAAACACAAAACAAAACAAAACAAAACAAAACAAAACAAAACAAAACAAAACAAAAAAAAGGTCAAACACAGGGGCAATTATATGTTCCTCTGCTATATACAATACAAAGAAATGCTTAGGATCTCTTTTGGAGCTTAAGCACCATAGCTTGTGGGTCTCCAGGGAGCTGTTCTTAGGCTGAATGACAACAGAGAGGCCATGCAAGCACAAAAGTCACAAAATGCTAAGGGCTGACCCTAGTTGATGGGCTTATTGGGTCCTCATTGTTCTTCTTTTGGATACTTCTTTCTAGGGGGTTGAACTTTACTTGGGGTGTTTTTCTACTTTTGGTGGGAAAATCTGATTTAATAGTAGCATACCTGTTCTAATGGTGATCCATTACACTCAGGGCGGGAAGAGTGAGAAACAAATCAGACATGAATATTGATGGAAGCTTCAGTGAATAACTGAGGAAAAAGCAAAACCACCCAGACCTAACTGTGTTGTCACAGGAAGGTACTCTGCATCAGCCAGTTGTCAAGTTGGGTAGAAGTTTATACATCTCCATCTCTACTCCTCTGATTATGCATATTTTCTGATAATCTCTGGATTACAAAAGTAACTCAGGCTGGAGGGAGGAACCATTTCCCTTGCACACTGGCAAGGCTTCAGGGTAGACCTTTATTCTCCTGGGTTGCCTTTCCAGTCTAAACCTTAGAAGTGACTATCAGCACATCTGTGTCCCTGGGTACTCTGCTCTGGCTGTAGGTCCATTTGTGAGTCTGCATGTGGGCTTCATGGGACAACGGCATGTATGGTTCCTGGAATTTAGTCTCCACCTGGAGTGGAAGTGGGTCACCACGTCCACCTCTGAGAAAGGTCGGACTTCAGAGCTGCTCTCGGCACCCAGGCTGTTCTCCCAGGTGTTCGCATACTTTGCTACTTTGCGGGGCTCATCAGAGTCTGCTATGGTTTTGTTTTTGTTTTTGTTTTTGTTTTTGTTTTTTGTGAGAAACTTAGTATGGAGGCGTCTGTGTCCACTGAAATACATTTTTCTAAAGAACACACTCATAGAAAATGAGATGTCTGGTGTCCTCTCATTCCCTGTACCTGCTTTGCTTCCTCCTCAACCCTGTTAGACCTGGAACACACAGAAGGACTTGTCAGATTTCAAAAGAAACAGCACATCTGACATGGACCTGCCAGGGCTTCACTGCCCTTACGGTCTTCTGCTTATGCTCTTGTTCGGCACTATGCTATTGGTACATAATGCGCCTGCATCTTTTCCTCCTAGTGAATCTTAATGCAGGAAAGGAGAGCACAAACCTCAAATGTTTCAAAGTATTCAGGAAATGTTGCTGATGTCTCTGTATTTTTGTTGTTTTATCTCTAAAATAGGGATAATTTCCTCAGTGGGTGTGTGAGAATTAGATGAGAATGTGCCATCCCTGCTTGATCATGAACTCCTAAAGAGTAGAGACTCCACATTTACCTTGCTGTTACTTTACCAGGACTTGAAATGGACGTTTAACTGACTGTCTTATCTGAATGTAAATAATACTCATTTAAACGACACCTAAACAAAAACAATCTCCTATTCCCATATACATTGTCTGCTACAGAACAGAAAGGCTGATCCATTTTCTTGTGTTTGCTGGTATTGTTTGTTTGTTTGTTTGTTTGTTTGTTTGCTTGTTTGTTTGTTTTTCTTAATCTGAATGGAAAGAATTGTTAGATTTAGGAAGAGTTTAAGCATAGCCCTTTATTAGGGAAAGAGGACGCAGCTCAGCTGGTAGGGTGCCTTCCTAACATGCATAAAGCCCCCAAGCTCAGTCTCCAGTACTACATAAACCGCTACACATGGTGGTACATGCGTGTAATCCCACCACTCAGGAAGGAGAGACAGAAGGATCAAGAGTTCAAGGTCATCTTTCACTATATAGGATATTTGAGGCCAGCCTGAAGCTACATGTGACCTTTTCTCAAAAAAAAAAAAAGGTATATTGTTGTATTCTAACTAGAAGGTTAAGGTGAAAAGGATAAGAAAAATATTGTTCAAATATTTTACATGTTTAGGCAGTTATTGGAAGTTCCTGGGGTCACTAAAAGAAAGGGGACATGGTAACCAGAAGGTACTCTATATGCTTCTGGATGTAAAAATGCATCAATATTCCTACCTGGCTATGAAGCCTATGATCAACAATAACACCTACCAGACAACATATGTCCACCTGTACAATAGTGACACTATTACAAAAGCAACTCTTCTCTGATTGGTTAAATTCAGTGGGTCAAAAAGAAAAAAGAAATGAATGCTTGAATGGAAATTACAGGGAAGGGGAGTTAATAAGGGTGAAAGGGGGTTGGAGAGGGTAGGAAGTTACAGTACTCAGAATGCACTTGATACATGTGTGAAATTGTCAAGCACATCCAATACATATTTTAAACTACATTACAGTATTCTAAATAGATGGTTAAGGTGAACAGAATTAAAAATGTTACTCAAACATTTTATGTGTTCAGATATAGTTAGACTTCTTCCATGGAGAGTCAGATAATAAATATTTGAACTTTATGAGTCAAATTGGCAGAATCAATCTACCTCAGGATCCAGCCATACTACTCCTGGGCATATACCCAAACAACACTCCTGCCTACCACAAGGACACTTGCCCCCTCTCTTCATAGTAGCTTAATTTGTAATAGCCAGAAACTAGAAACAACCTAGATGTTGTTTCTTTAACCAAAGAATGGTTAAAGAAAAATGGTACTTTTACAAAATGGAATGTCATTTAACTTTTTTAAAAATCGTGAAATTTGTAGGCAAATGAATGGAACTAGAAAAAAATCATTGAGAGTGAGGTAACCCAGACTCAGAAAGACAAACATGGTATGTACTCATTTATAAGTGGATATTAGTTGTTAAATAAAGGATAATCATGCTAAGATCCACAGACCCAGGGAGGCTAAGTAACAAAGAGGACTCAAGGGAGAACACACAGATCTCCCTGGGGAGGGGAAACAGATTTTGTGGGGAGACTGGGGGCAGTGCAGTGCAGATTGGAACAGGAGGGATTGGGTGGGGGGAGAGAGTACTGGAAGAGACAACTGGAAATGGGTGTGGCATCTCGGGGGCAAGGTAGAAACCTAATGCAATGGAAACTCCCAGGAATCCACAGGGGTGACCCTAGCGAAGATTCCTAGTAATGGGGAATATGGGACCTGAACCGGCCATCTTATGTAACCAAACCCACATCTAGCAAAATCATCATCAGAAAGGCTCCATGCAGCAACTGATGGGAGCAGATGCAGAGACTCAAGGCAAATTATTAGACAGAACTCAGGGAACCTTGCAGAAGAGAGCTAGGAAGGATTATAGGAGCCTGAGGGGTCAAGACACTACAAGAAAACAGCCCACAGAATGTACTAACCTGGCCCATAGGGGCTCACAAGACTGAACCAATAGTCAGGGAGCCTACACGGATCTGACCTACATCCTCTGCATATACGTTATGGCTGTGCAGCTTGCGGTTCCTGTGGTACTACTAACAGTGGAAGCAGGAGCTGTCTCTGACTCTTTTGCCTGCTTTGGGAACTGTTTTCCTCCCACTGGGTTGCCTTGTCCAGCCTTAATATGAGGGCATGTGCCTAGTTTTATTATAACCTGATATGCCATGTTTGATTGATATCCTGGAAGGCCTGTCCTTTTCTGAAGAGAAAGGAGGAAGAGTGTATCTGGGGGAGAAGGAAGAGGGGGGAGGAAAGGAGTGAGAGGAAACCTTAGTTGGGATGTAACACATGAAAGAAAAGAAAAAAGAAGAAAAATGTGTCATATGGGTTCTGTCATAACTATTCACTGTGATGACTGTAAAGTGAAAATATCTATAGACGGGGTCCGCAAAATGGCTCATTGGTCAAGGACACTTGCTGCCAAGCCTAATGATTTGAGTTCAATCTCCAGAACCTATATGATACAAAGAAATAACGAACTTCCCAAGCTGTCTTTTGGCCTCCATGCATTTGCTGTGGCATGACTGTGTCTGTACACACACACACACATACACACACACACACACACACACACACAATCATCGCACAAATACAAATATATGATAAATAATATAAAAGGAAAGAAAATAGCCATAGATAATATATAAATCATGCACATAGAGTTTCTATAAGACATTATTTACAGTCAACAAAAATCAAATTTTATAGACTTCATATGGCTTAAAATATTCATTTTCAATTTTTGTTTTAAACATAGAAAATTACTAAGACTGCATGAGTCAGATAAAATGTAAATTTAACCTAAGTGGAATTTAATTTCTGAACACTTACATTAAATGATATTGAAGTAAAAGTCAGTTTTTTTACTTATTTATTTTGATGTGTATGAGTTCTTTGCTTGTATGTCTCTTTGTGTTCCACATGTGCCTGTAGAGGCCAGAAAAAAGTATTAGGTGCCCTAGGACTGGAATTACAGACAATTATGAGCTGCAATGTAGGTGTAGGAATCAAAGCCAGTGCTCTTCATTGCTGAACCATCTCTCCAGTCCCCAAAAGCCAATTAAAAAAAAAAAGATTGAGGCAAACTTCAAGTGCTTCTTTAAAAGGCAGTCCTTCATCAGTAATTTGTCTTTCGTTGTTCCCTAAAAACAAGAGAAAATTCTAAATCTATCAGTAAGCTGTAAAAATAATTTTCAGTGTGTGTGAGTTAAGGCCATTCAACTGGACATGTTTGAAATAGTCTTAATGGCTTGAAGATACATACTACTTAAGATGACATTTTTATATAAAATTCCATGTAAGAGCACAGCCATTTTTATAGCGAGCCTCCTCACCTGTACTACTTCAGAGTACTATGCATGTTCTTTTAGAATTTTGGACTTTATCCCATGTATAATGGACAAGGGTTTAAGAGGGGAAATCAGCTAAGTCAAATGAAACTAAACATCCCCGAAGGAACTATTATAGAATTCTTTAAGCAAAGCCCAGATGGTGAGATGGTCTGCATAAGAAAACACTGAGAGCTTGTGAAATTAGAGTCTTCAGAACACAAGCCTTTGCTTTTGATCTGTGTGTCTGACAACTTTCTCATGATAAGTGGGTAAAAGCATGGACACTTGACTTGCCCAAGCATCTAACTAGGAATGCAGTTAAATACCATTGTAGCTCCATGGTCAAAATTTCCATGGCTTTCTCCACCACACCAAGGTGGGAGGTAATGCCCCTTATCAATGCATTTAATGAACACACAAACTTATGATTACCTCTGTTTTCTGCCCATAAGGGTCATCGCCACCTGTTTTTCTTCAGAGCACTCTCTCAGCACTTGAATATGCATCCAGTTGCTTATGTGGCTCAAAATAAACTATCTTTTTATTTTCCTTTAAAGCAGACCTATTGTTTTACTTAAATGAAAGTATCATAGTTGTCTAGGCCAGAGGTGTGGCTGTGAGCAGATCAGTGACAAAAGAGTTTAAGAGAACTAGAAAGATGTCTCAGTGGGTAAGAGTGCTCGCTACATAAGTGTGAGGAGCCAAGTTCAAATCCCCAGCTCCCACATAAAAAGCCAGGCATGACCACACTTAGTTCTACTGGGGAGAGGCAGGAGGATTGCTGGAACTTGCTGACCACCAACCTAGCCAAAAGAACGGTGAGTTCCGGGTTCAATGCAAGATCTTGTCTCACGGGAGTAAGTCAGAGAATGATACAGAAGGACACCTGACTTTTTCCTCTGACTGCTGAACATATGTGGTTCATGGACACACATGCATGGGCACATGGACCTTCACACACACAGGTAAGCACACAGAGAGACAGACAGATTAAAGAGACACAGAGTGGAAAAGCTAATCTATTTTGAAATGAACCTGTAAAAATTCAGACAAGGAAAAGAAGACTCTAAATTTTATTTCAGAGGCTGAAGTTATGGCTCAAAGTTCAAGGACATTCCCTGACCTTAGGGAGGACCTGAGTTCCATTCCCAGTACCTTCATCAAGCTGCTCCCAGTTGTCTCATAACTCCAGCTCCAGGGAATTCAACCCCTGTGGGTTCTGCAGGCCCCTGTACTCATGCTCATGCGTGCGCGCGCGCGCGCACACACACACACACACACACGTAATTAAAATACATCTTTAAAATTAATTTTAGCAATTAAATAGATAAAATTGCCATATTCTGGGAAAGTAAGGCTGGGGAGAAGTGAGTTTTGAGTGGGAACAGGTCAAGCATTCTATTTTGCTTATAAATTTATCCCTTGGTGCCCACAGGACATTGGTCCCACCATTCCTATAGACCCTAAAATCTGTACAGTTTTCCATATCAGTATGCATCTGCACTCCACTTGAAAGCCAAACTCAGGAGATGAGGATGTTTCTAGGATGGAAGTCAAGTTTAGTCAAAAGCCAGCAAGCTGATGAAATAGAGAGAGCTGTTATTCCTTGCATGTCTTTGTCATCGAGGGCCAGGATGTGTGTTTTTTCCCCTGGTCAGAACATTGCAACCAGCCTGGGGCCAGTTCCTGTAAACTTCCAGATAAATATATTACTTTCTTTAAAGTAAGCACATTTTACACACTCTTACATAGTCTGAAGGTCATGGATATCCCAGCTTTAGCAAATGTAAAGAACGAATATTCAGCAGCTAAATTGTTAATAATTTGGGATTAGCTTTTCTTTAGAACTCAGAATTGAAAATTGAAGAGAAGTAACTCTGAAAAAGACAGCTCATAAAGGAGTGGCCACTGTCATACAGATGCCCACGTCCCTGCATAAAATGATGTAAAATTTGCATATAGTCTATACATATAGACTCATATGGCTTAAATGATGTGTAGATTACTAAAACACCAAATGAAACAATGAAATAGTAACAATGAAAATAGTTGATGAACAGGAAAGATTTTCAATTTTTAAAAAAATCTTACTTGCATAGCCCACATATATGTGAGAACAACTATATTAAATTTGAGGCACTCTATTAGTTTCTTGGAGCTATGATGACAAATGACCATAAACCATTTAACTTCAAGCAATGAAAGTTTATTCTCCACAGTACCAGAGGCCAGAAGTTCACAATCAAAGTATGGGCATGGTAGTGGATTCTAATTGGTTCATTCTAGCCCTTCATCTGTTGAAACCTGAAGAGAATTCTTCAATTAAGAGGAAAAAATGTATAATGATTAAGAACAGGAAAGTTCTGCATACAGAAAATGGAGGTACTCAAGTTAGCCGCTCCTCAAATGTGTGCCTCTTTTGCTTAAGGGTTTTTTGTTCTGTTTTATTTTGCTTTTGTTTGTTTGTTTAGCTAATCATTTTTAAGAACTGTAGACATGGGAGAAGCTTGAAACACAGAAGTTTTGCATATATATATATATATTGCGCAATCATATATATACATATATATAATCTTAAGAATATATATATGTGTGTGTATATATATATATATCAAAATCTTCACTTACCAGTTATCTGAAGCCTGGCAAAAATCACAGGAGACTTACCCAATGAGGACTTCTGAGAGTTCTATGTATCAAAACTTGCTCTTTCTTACATATTTTTCCTGGTCAGCTTCTCATAACTGCCTTGGCCACAACCTCCTTCTGCTTCAGATGACATCTAACTTTGAATTCTAAGCTACCTCAGAGAAGTATTCCTGCCCTTCATATATACATGAAATAGACATACTTCCATACACTTCTAATTTCCTCTTTTTAGCTTATCTATGTTACAAGAGTCCCAACTAAGAGCTTAAAATAATTGTCAACCAAACATAAACTCAGCCTACTAGAGAACAAGAAAACTTAAATTTATTTGTGGATGATTAGGATTGTAACCAGAGGAAACACAAATTTAAGCAATCTTGAAAATAAGTTCCAAATTTTCACAAAATGAAAGCTGTGTTTGTAACTTTAAACTTCAAGGCAAGGTTGAAAATGATAAAATTTCTTAAAAGGTGTTTTGAATAATGTTGGCCAAAGTTAAGCTATCTTGAAAGAAAAGGAGTGAGGTTGTCTTAGTCTCTGGGTAATTTGGAAGAAGGTATCTACTGTGTGAAAGGTCAGCAAAGCAAATTAGAGGTTTTAGGAATCTATTCTGCATTCAAATTCAAAAGTCAGCACACATCTGGATAAGCTGGTCTACAGTCTTGCTAAAGCTTGACCTGCTGGTTAGTATGACTTCTGGTTAGCAATGACCTCATGCCTCTGTTTTAA
>CABHPH010160920.1:0-42163 GCA_902168325.1 Peromyscus nudipes
TGCTTCTCAGTAAATAACTGGTTGCATAACCATGTAATAAGAGCAATGCTCCTGCCAACTTACAAGTTAGTCCATAACTTTAAGTTTTTGATTTTGTCCTCCTTTGGGTAGAGGAAATGAAAAGGCAGGCAAGGTAGTGATGAGAATAAAGAAATGGAGTATAGAAATTCATATCATGTACTTACCACAATAATTAAAGATCATTTTTCAGCTTTACCAAAGGAGATAAGTGCAAGGGTTCCCTGAATGAAGCTATCATCCCAGAGCTGAGTTTCTTTGAAGGCACTGGCCTTGTTAGCAAGATCTGCCTCTGTAGACCTAAGATAGGCTTTCCTGCAGGACTATGGATCCAGAGTGATATCCACAGGTGGGCAGACGTGTCTTATCTGAGCCCTCGGTTGCACTGTGAGGGACTGTTCTACTCCGAGGAGGTCACCACTGCCTCTGTCCTGATCAGCTGCTGCCCTGCCTCTCTGGAGAACCCAGTCTTTATCAGGATCATGGCTCATTTCCTGCAGGAAACGATCTGGTTGTAACTTCTTCGTTTTCTGCTTAATCACATTTGGAACTGCAATCTACCCTTCCCCACTTGCTGGCCACATTGAAACTATTTATTAAAGACTCTAATATCCCTTTTTAAAAAACTACGGACTTCGTAGACTCTCTCCTCCTCATACTCATTTATCTTGAATTATCTTCTGTCAAAATTCCATTTTCATAAAACACCCTTTGGAATTTTCATTTTGCTCTATTTTGTTAAAATACTCCAGTCTTTCTACATAGATCTGTTCTGCATCTCAGCACATCTCCGGTTCTTGGCTTCTTCTACAGCAAGCCTCTTTTGGAAAATACTAAACGAAAAGGTGCCCAAAGTCAGGAGTACAGACTAAAGAATGCAGCTTTTGGCCTTGAACACCATGCACGCATGCAATTAAAGTTAGTATCCGTTATCAAAGTTTCTGTCATCCTTTACTAACCTGCAAGATAAACACAGCTGTGGTACCTGTTTCATCAGGATGTCATAAAGAGAAAAAGAGTGGGTTATACAGAGTGCTCAGGATGCAGCCCAGGCACAAAACACACTGTCAAAAGAATTCACTAAACCAGATAGGAACGGATGGATGTTATTTTCTAACATTAAAAATAATGTTGATCATGTTAAAAATTATCATTTTATCTTGCTTAAGGTAATTCTCCTTTTTTTATCTTTATGTCTTTCCCCTGTTTGTGGGACTTGCGGTTATTACAATGGAGGGAAGCTCTCTCACTTAAGCCAGACAGCTCCACGCGTGACTGTAGTTTATGTCATATAACAATTGAGAAAAAACAAGCTCAGATTCCAAAGCTGCTTGAGCGCCCCCTACAGACAGCCAGAGAGCATCGAGGACATCTCTGAGACACACACTGGACAGGTATCCAATCCATCCCCCTCCACAATATGAATCTGGAGATGGACCTGATTGGACAAGAAATGAACTCAACAAATACTAATTGGAACTCTATGGTGAGCCGAGGGTCCTTCAGTACTGTTAAAAATTTGGACTTATCTTTAAATTCACATGGCTGCAGAAAACCTGATACTAATTTGGAGAGACCTGCAGTGACCACACCACATTAAAAATCAACCAGACCATAAGGTCAGCATTGATTTTTATACGTTTGTGATTAAAGGCCAAAGTGGAACAGGAAGCAGATATAGGGAAACAGCACATGGCTGCAGGATCTTGGGGAGTTTAATACAGTCAATTTCATTCCAAAAATACTGTTGCCACACAGTAGCTTATGTAGGGAGGTCAGTGGCATCTATAACAAAACACACAGAGGGAGAAAACATCTGATTTCAACTTCCCAGAGGTCTGCTCACCTGTGGGAACAGTTTTTATATAGGCAGTAACATGGAAGCAGGTACTTGAGCCATCAGGCAACCTCCAGCTGGAGAGAAAGGCCACTGGCTATGGTAATGATGATGCCACAGGCCTGTGATAAATAATTTATCCTTCTTGGCTCACTCTCACTCCCAACTGTCACAGAAGAAACTAGTGTTCAGAACAGTTTGAGACAGTTTGCCAGTTACCCCAGGGGTGAGAACCACCAGCGAAGGTGCCAACAGGAAGGTCACCTGATGTAGCTAGAGTTTTCCTGTATCCACCCAGCTCCTGCAGCTGCTCAGACCCAAGTAAACACACAGAGGCATATATGAATTAAAAATGTATGACCTAATGACTCAGGCTTCTTGTTAGCTAGATCTTACATCTTAAATTAACCCGCTTCTATAAATCTATACCTTGCCATGTGGCTCATGGCTTCTCAGTATCTTTACATCTTGCTTATCATGGCAGCGGCTGGCAGCATCTCCTGACTCAGGCCTCCTGTTCCCAGAATTCTCTTCTTTCTTTGTCCCACCTATAATATACTTTCTGCCTGGCTACTGGCCAATCAGTGTTTTATTTGTCAACCAAATCAGAACAACACATTCAGAGCATACAGAGTGATATCCATAGCAACCTGATACTTCAGACTAACAGAGGCATGTGCACACAGCAGGGAGCTCTGGACTTGATTTCTAAAAGTAAAGACCAAGGGGACCTCACAAGGAGGTACACCCCAAGTCACCTCATGGCCCAGTGGAAGGAACTTATTAACACCTAAATTTTGTCCGGACCCCAATTTCTAGATTTTTTTCCCCAGTGCTTCTGCATATATTAGTAGTCTATGTGTCTACTGAAAATTTCCCTGGCATTCTCTGTGTAAATTTGACTATCAGTCTGTATGTGTCTGAATGTATATGTTAATATATAAATTAAATATGTGCCTAAGGAGGACACATGTATGTCCCGAAAACTTAAGAAAATTTGTTCTATGTTGGTAATTCAGTTTTAATTTTTTCACTGTTGTGCCTTTTCTCTTATGTGTGTTTGTGTGTGTATCATTCTGTCTGCCTTTTGCATATTTGCGCTTGTGTGTCTATGTACATGAGTCTGTGGTTGTGCCTGAGGGGGGGGTCCACAGTGTGAGAGTCTTCCTCTATCACTCCACAGCTAATTTTTGCTGATGCGAAACAACTAAGGATGCCCTGCTTCCACCTTCAAACACAGAAGACTGTCCCTCTAGATTCTTTCTGTAGATTTGACTTTCCCAGACAGTTCTATAACGTAACAACATGCACGGACTGTTTTCCGTGACTGCACCAAGGTAACTGAAGCCACCTTCTTTGTAAAGTTCTAAAGATAAGATCATTTTATTCCAACTGGCTCACACATGAAAACATCATCCAGCTAGTTTAAGGAAGCCACTCAGACACATTCTTTTCAAGATTATTTTTGTTTATCGCTTGATAACTTCATACACACATATAAGTTTTTTAGATCAAACCTACCCCCACTTCCATTCCCTCTGACCCCTCTCATACCCCCCCCACTACCACTACTTTCACTTCTCAACTTCCTGAACTCTTCTTCTCTTTGTGAAGACTGGGTGCTGCTGGTATGTACATTGATGTAGACTGTGGCAGCTTGAACTAGATCTAGCCAGTCAAATTCCAATGGGGATGGGTGCTAGGCTCACAAAGTCCCTTCCTAGCCATGGACCTATTGATGATGACTGATGGAGAAGGGCACACCATTTTCCACTTTCTCTTCTGAAATAGATCTTTGAATGAATCCAAGCTCTCAGTTCAACTAGGATGAGTGGTCATTGGGCTCGAGGGATGTGCTGATTTGCTCTCCAGTTCTGGAACTGTAGGTGTCCACCAGCATGCAGGATTATTGCACATGGGAGTCAGAGACCTGAACTCAGGTTCTCATGATTACCCAGCAACCATTTTAGAGACTAAGCCCAGCCCTATCCTTACTGTCCTATGTTTTCACATTTTTCTTGCTTATTGGCAAAATACATACAAATCTTGAGAATTCTCAAATCAAGATTCTCTGGCTGGATTATAACATGACTGTTTCACCATGCCTCACAGAAATGTAGCCCTACCTAATTACTTTTTGGAGTCATGCATACTTTCTCAGAGAGATATTCTAACAATAATGCTATGGATTTCTGATTCATAAATAGAAAGACTCTGTGAAAGAAAACAAATCAGCAAGTTAAGGAGGCCTTAAGTTATTACACAATTGATTTATGTCCTGTTAGTCTTTTCTTTAAAGGACTAGATGAACAGTCTTTGGTCCTGTGAGTGATACAGTTGTCCCTCCATCTGTGGCATAGTGGGCATCACATCAGTGTGAATCTGCTTACAAACAGCCACATATAGCAATGAGTACCTGATCCCCATGGCTTCTCTAATCCCCGGTAGGGAGACTAGGATTTGAGTTCCACATTTTCTTCCACACAAAATAGTTTCTTGCTTGCTTTATTATTTTTCAATTGTTTAAAATTGCTATCTCATTCTGACCTCAGAGTCTTTAGATAGCAAGCAGATGACACCTACCAAGCCCAGCACAGGTTATAATTTTTTATTATGTATAAAAGCAAATTTCTAACAGAATCGAGTGTCACCTTTTGTTGAATGTGTATTGCTCTTGTCTAGAAGTTATCCATACACAAATCCTGAATATTGTCCATCCTTTTACACACATGGGACTTTTGGGAATAAATCAAAATGTTGGCCCTAATATAGGTACATATGTGTGTATACAGACAGATATGTGTAACTCAAACTCAGGCAGAACCTAGAAAGAGCGTACTCTGAGGATAACAGTCGCACAGCAAGTGAGAGAGAAAGACACTCAGTGTCTATTTTTAGCTGTAATTATATTCTTGCATCATATCACTAGTAATGGGCAGCCTATCTTCCAATACATCTTATTTTCAATAACATTATAGTATTTTCAGTATTGTTTTTATATTAAATATGGTAAAAATGTGAACTGTGATCTCCATGCCATTTTATTTTACGGGAGTTTTGACACTAGTGCCCTGCCTCTCATCCCTGTCCTTCTCTTTTTGTACTTTCATACTCAGATCTCCTAATATCTGGCCTGAATTCCTCTTGAAATAAAATCCATTGTAACCTTCTAGGGAATATTTGATGTTATATAATGAAGAAAGCCTTGCTTTGCTCTATCTCCGCATTTCTCATTAGACAATAGGGAGTGGACACTTTCCTTTCAGTCTTGGGGTCTAGCATGTTGCATAGAGGGTGATTTGTGGCTTTTCAGGTATCCATTCCACAGATTTAATAACAAGGTGATGGAGTGACCTCTGTCACAGTGAGGGTATGCTGTGGGAAAGGCTGGGGAGCTGACAGCCTTGCCTTTTCCAAAACTTCAATGATTAATATTCTAGATTTAGGAATAATATTTAATATTTTAGGAAATGTGAGCATTAAAATATATGATAATTTCAGCCCTAAGTCTAACACTATAAGAGGGTGTCTCACCTGACCCTTAACAACTTAAAAAGGAGATGAACCCCCAACACCCCGGTTAAAGTCCTCTAGTGAGATGCATTTGGACTGTCAGTGACCTATTTAGCACTTTAACCACAAGTGGATGTCTATTTTACCACTGTCTGCAATCTAGGGATTTTATAGCATTACTTTGTAAACTTAAACCTATTTTTTTTTTACTATTTTTTTATAAATTACATTGGAATGGAAAATTAAACAAAGTCCTGTGGCTACATGGAATATGGACTGTTTCCTGTGTGTGAGCATGTGTTCAGGGCAGACTGAGTTCCCTGTTTTTATTTTTAAACAATCAGATATGGATTTTGAAGGGACTTTTATTTGTAAAGTCTAGATGCAAACCTGCAAGTGCTCTCATATGCATGCACTGACTACTCGGTATTGCTCTGGCTTCTGGTCACAGCTGAGATGCCAGAATTGACACAGTTACATAACAATTATGAATATTTTGGAAAATGTGTAACAAGAATTCTAATGCCTGGCTTAGTTACATCATGACTTATTATAAACCTATGTTGCAAAAGTATTTCTGCAAGTAGAATCCACAGACCTCTGCATTGTGTGGACACGTGTACATGTTCAAGGAGAGGAGCTTGGCACTATCTAGATCCATGCTTAGAGTGAACAAGACCAGCAGCCCCTTGGCTCAGAAGTGATTGGTTCATGCCTCTAATTTTCTCTGGCACTCCAAGCCAGGGGTTGTAATTTTAGTCTGAGCAGATGTTTGCTTTCTCCCACAGCATTGCTCTATTAGGGAACTGTCTACTTTAGTAGGTATGAAGTGAGCAGTTAATGTACCTAGAATAGGTTTTCTAGCCCCACAGTTGCTCCTAGAACTGCTGAAGTGCTCCCTCCCTTTACTGTCCAATAGCTGGCAGTGTTTATGTCCTGTGAACGTCCCTCAGTATAGAAGGTTGTTAGGACTGTACTTTCAGCTGTAGGTGGGTTGTGCTTGAATGTACCTTAGAGTGACCTTTGGCTTCAAGTTATAGAAACTTTAGAAAGTTATAGAAAGTCTGTGTTGTCACAATTGACTATTATTTTACAAAATGTGAACTTAATTTCAGAGCTTCCACTCTCTCAACTAAATCTTCTCAAATGTTGTTACCCATGCTGAACATGAAGGATTAGAAAGACCAAAGGGATGGCTCAGTGGTCAAGAGCACTAGCTGCCCTTATAGAGGACCCAAGTTTGGTTCACAGCATCCACATGGCATCCCGCAACCATCAGTAACTCCAAGTATAGAAGATCCAGATCCATCTTCTGTCTTCCATGGACTCTGCATGCAAATGGTACACTAACACCCACACAGGCAAAACATACATACACATAAAATAAATCAGAGTCAACCAAAACATTGCCTTCAGCAAATTTGCCCTCCTTCTCTTTCACTGTCTTCTAATATTTAAGGGGTTCTGATATTAAAGTCTTCATTCTTGCTGTGAACACTTTAATCACAGCCAGGATGATAGGATCAGTGAGGAGACTTGTTTTGTAGCAAAGCAAGGGGAGTTTATCATTGAAACATAATCCTACCTAGGAAAAGGTTATTTACCAACGTGTGTTTCTAAGGAGAACAGGGAAGACCACAGGTGCAGGTGTGAGGGTGGAGCTCATCAATTGTATCACCTCCTTCTGGGCGACATCTGTTCTGTGGAAGAAATAGCTAAGATAGGACTTAAAGGGCTATTAGCCAGACAGGCAGCAGAAGTAGCTCAAAGTGATGACCGGCAGCCCGCCAGTGTGCTTCCAAGACCAACTCAGACTGTGCACTCCCGGAGCTGGGGGTTAGAGGGCGCCTCTGAGTCTAGAGAGGCAAAAAGGGGCTTAGCTGGCTGGAGGCTGTAACTCTGAGGTGAGACAACCAGGGAATATTTGCTGAAGGGCACTGGCTATCCTGGAGGCAGGGAAGTTCTGGAACAGAAGCAGCAGATACCAATGCTGATATGGTAAGGACCACTTCTGAAAAGCAGGCATAACTTATTAGGAAATCTGGATTGTAAATTGTACCGAGCTCTGACCTCACAATTTAGTTACTCTTGTTCAGTAACTCACCGAGGCCTGGTTCTCACCTGGCAGGTGCGTCACTAGCTGAGGAGCAGAGGCAGGGTGAGGTCTCAGTCCCCACTACCCATGCCAAGCTGTGGGCTCCTTGCTGTGGCAGCCTAGCCTTGAGTCGTTGCTGGCAATAAGCTGAGAGCTCACTGTGACTCACCGGATCAAGCGGGAGGCAAGAAAGCAAAGGGAAGCATTTCTCAGCCTTGCATTGATTGCACTTGGTGCTATTTTAATCCTTCTTGGTTCCCTTGTCTTAAAGTTGCGGTGTCCTTCAGGGTGTCATCCTAATGGACGTTGACTAGATGATGGCATGGACATGCCTATTGAGCATCCCCTAGAGTGAGGCATCCATGATGTCTACAGCAAGCCCATGCTGGAAAGCCGACTGCTAACTCATTCTGAGACATGTTACGTTGCAAAGACTGGCAACATAGGGCTAGTGGCCAGAAGAGGGGAAAATGGATGCTTGGCATTGGGTTTGAAACTTGAAGTAGCTCACATAGGCATTAATTGGATGACCATGTTTCAGTTAGGTTGGATACTCAGAGTTTTATTTGACAACATCTCAAAGACCGTGGGTGAAGGAAAAGGAAAGATTACAGAGCTCAGGGACCAAGGATATTACTGTGGACCCCTTAAGTCTACAGCAGACATTTGTTTTGTTAAAGTTTGGCATTATAAAGGCCCTACTTGACCTTTTCTCTAATGCGAAGGTTTTGCTTCTTAGTTTTCCTTAAAGGTAACTTCACAGTTAGGCAGAACCCAAATACAAAAAACGAACCAGGAGGCCTTGTAATATTCCTGTTTTAAACTATTTAGATAAATGAGCGTCTTTATGCAGAAAAGATTATTTTGGATATTTGGGAAATGAAAAATGAATTATTTTACAACTATTTTATTTAGAAGCATGAGAGAAATTGGCCACAGTTCAAGATTTGCCATTCCTGGCAATGTGTCAAAGCTGTGAAAATAGATTCCAGGAGAGTTCTGTCAGAGGGCTTGGTTGCTAAGTATGGACTCATATCATTCATGGATGGTCAGTGGAGTATGGGGTACACCTGCCAAATAGATGAAAGCTGGATTCCAAAGGTGTTTCTTTGTCACTGTGCCCAAGATAAATCTATGTCCCAAATGTGAACTTTTCTTATTGGAGTAAGGAAGTTTCGTAAAAGGAATGAAAAAGCCCCAATTTGCTAATTTTCTCAAAGCAAGTGTGTCCTTATATCTGTCCAATATGAAGTTTGATTATGACAACTGAGTCCGGTGTCTCTTTGAAAATTGGGAGGAAGGGTTAAGGGATAGCTCTGCTGGTAACAGTGCCTCTTAAGTCTGAGGACCTGAGTGTGAATTTCCAGAACACACGTACAAGCTAGACACTAGAATGCAAGCATTTGTGAGCTGGCAGAGATCATGCCTCACACAGGGTGGAATCGGGGAAGGGGGAATTAACACTTGAGGGTATCTTCTGACCTCTACACATGCACCATGATTGGCATGTGAGGACACACACACACACACACACTTTACTCATATGCAAAAAGTAGTTCATTTTTCTAAAAATTAAGAATAGAAATAGCATTATGCTCTGAATATTAACCCCTGTCACAAGTCCTTCTGTGGAAAGATGTCTCAAGGGCACAGGGAGTTCGGTAACACTTGTATCCCCTTACACCCTTTTCCTTCGTATTTTCTGGCTTCTGCCTAGGCTTTCAGCTGCATTTGCAAATCACTGATCTGTGGCAATCAATCCAAAGACAGTAAACTGGTCCTTCATACAGATGTGCTGATCAGAGCTTTCAACTGTGTCTCTAGGGAGAGGGTGGCTTCTGCACAAGTTACAGCCGAATGACACATTTGCAACTTCTTCATGTGAGTCCAAACTGAATGTCACTGATCTAAGTTCTCTTCTCAATTTGTACAAAATATGAGACCTTCATGAGTCAGGTTAGCAATTCCTAAGTGAATTAGCAAGAATGTAAAATTTGTGTTGTGACAACAAATGGACTCCAGATGTTTCCCTCTGTCACAGTCTCTGCATACGGTGTCACTCCAGAACCTTCTGAAGCACCCTCTGGTTCAAGAACAATAGCTGTGAAGTAAAAGGGCACCATATTTGTGAGTGGCTTAGAGGACAAGGGTGAGGTGAGCCACAAAGCCTGCCTGGTCAATGTTCTGTTCATTTTATAGGATCTTGGTTGGGTAAGTGGGTAGAGAAATGGAATAAAGAAGTCAATTAACAGTTCATTTGCTGAGAGTTGGATCCTAGATGTTCATTAAAATACAGATTTCAAAACTGGAGATATGGTTCAGTGGTTATGCTCTTCCAGAGTACTTAAACTCAGTTCTCAGCAACTATAATGGCTGATCCAAAGCATTTAAAATTCTAGTTCCAAGGGATGTGCCAGTCCATTCTGATCTTTTTGGGCACCAAAACATTCTTGTAGATGAAATGCACATATACATGAAGCAAAATAAAAATTAAATTAAAATATAGATCTTAGGCATGTGTGTATACTACAGTCTCTCTCTCTCTCTCTTTCCCTCCCCCCACATACATACACACACACACACACACACACACACACACAAGACACATTACACATATGTCCACATCATTCCATTCATTGTGAAAATTTCAAATTCTTGGTACTAAGTTCCATTTTATTATTATTTAATTTTTAAAATTATGCATGTGGTTTTGTGTGTGTTTGTGGGTAAGTACACCTGAGTAGGGGTGCCCTAAGGTATCAGATCCCCTGTAATTAGAGTTACAAGTAGTTGTGAGCCTACAGAAGAGAGGCATGGGAACCAAATGTGGGCCCTCTGAAAAAGCTCTTAATAGCTGAGCCATCACTCTGGTTTCACATTTTCATCCTTAACACAAGAAGAATGTAAGCAGCTTTTTGAGCATATTTTATGCATCAAATGTCCAAAAGGTTTAACTTCTTCTTTTTAAAGTTTAAAACATTAATGTTCTTATTTATCTCTAGTCTGAAGTCTGCTCATCAGCCCTGCTTCTCAAAGTTTATGTTAGTATTAGATCAGTGCTTTATAATAATATCCAGAAGCAAAGCACACCATGTGGAGTCACACAAAACCAGCAACAGTTAAGTCTGAAATCATTGGTGATGATGGGTGTGGGTGTAACTGTTATAAGAGAACAGATTGGTTCACACTTTTGAAGTTTGTGTTGAATCGTGGGTTTGGTAAACTCTAGCTTTCCTCATGGGGCCCACTTAGATGTACCTTACCCTGTCTAAGCAGGTGGACCGTATCTGTTCTTCCTTCCATCCCAGCCACTCAGTGGTATCCACTGACTGTCACCTTGCTCCTGTGCACGTCTGCCTTTGTCTGTCTTCCCTATGGGCACTGAGACACCAGGGATTTTGCCATTCATTTTCCATTTTTCATTTTTATCTAAGTTTTACCCAGCACAGTGCCTTACTGGTCCTGTTAAGTAAATATATGATGAAGGTGCACAGATGTCCTCTCACTCAGGTGATTATCCAGCTGTTTGCTTCTCCTAGGCTACTAGGGTAGTTTTGGATGGGAAATGTCGGGGCCTGTTGTACTTAATGTTTCCTTTTTTATCTCTTTGTGTCAAGTCAGAAAAACCAAAGTGACACAGCTGGACCCCAGTTAGCATTGGGTAGTGTTTCCTTTCCTTCACTTAGTTCCATGCACTGTTGTTCTATCATATGGGCAACTGTTGAAGGTGGCTTCAAGTCTAGTTTTTGTTTGTGGTTTGAACAATGGATGGTATCACCACTTTTGAAAGGATTGTGGATGCCAAGTGTCCCAGCCAATAGGATAGCAATAGAACCTAACATGTGCCAGTGTGTGTTTTTGTGGGTATGTGCTCCTAAGTAGGGG
This sequence comes from Peromyscus nudipes, assembly GCA_902168325.1. Lineage (NCBI taxonomy): Eukaryota > Metazoa > Chordata > Mammalia > Rodentia > Cricetidae > Peromyscus > Peromyscus nudipes. The sequence continues at coordinate 11,349 of CABHPH010160920.1, forward strand.
CACACATACCTTTAGCATGTAGCCAACACTGAGGTTAATGTTAGCAAGACAGCATGGGAAGAGGCTTACAGTAATAAGAGGCACTGAATGCACACCAGGATGAGGACATATTCAAGGTCAACTTGCCTTCAAGCAGAGAACTCTGACTAGCTCTTGCTGATCTCTTCCTTTAGGTGGATTTCATGGTAATCATGGACTGCATTTCTCTGGGTTCTATTTTAAATAGCCTTATCCTATAACTCCATTAATTTTCAGTCCTCCATGCTCTTGTAATTTCCTTTTTTAATAGAAACAGTGTATGTTTTGTGTCTACATTTGACTAGAAAAACAATGATACATATTTTAAAAAAAAGTTTTAGGGAATCACCTCAAAATGTTAGAATTCTTGTTAAATGAGTTTTGTCATAAAGTGCAGAATAAAGCATTTTAAAATAATTTCATTTGTTTTCAAGTTATTTCTGTTTGGAGAACATCACAATGAATTTCGCTTCTTGTAAACACAAACATCTGCAATGTTTTTTGCAGACTCTATCCCCACATTTATCTAATGCAGGATGAAAAACCTAGTTGCAAGGGAAGCTGACCTGGAGTAAGTACAGATTCCCAATTATCAGGACAAATTCTAAAACAAGTCATCGTCTTTGCCTTAGAAGAAAGGTAAATTTGGAGAACTAAAATAATGAGGTGAAAAATCGCCAGAGGAATCCTCCATGAAGAAATCAGTCCAAAGAAACCTGAACTCATGTAGCTACAGTATGCTTCCATCCTGTGAACTGTTTCATCACGTGCCAAGTGTTTTCATATCCCCAGTTCTTCAGCATGACAGACAGGCATGTTCTCTTACTAAACGCATTTTTAAGCATCTTTGTGTTTGCTTCTTTGAGCAGGGAGGTGGATTTGGGTGGCCCCTCTGTTCCTTCACTGTCCTCTGCACCTACATCCTGGAGAATTGAATATCACTAAACTAACTTTAAAAGTTGTCATTGTGTAAAGGAATTGAAAGCCTGCTAGATCTGATGATCTCTTAGAACAAGAGACACCAATAAGACTTTGAGCCCATGGTTGACTACACCACCACCTTGCACCCAGTTCTAACTGTTGACTTGAGCCTTTATTTGGTGAGAATTCCCTTTTTTTCTTCTTGTTCCCACAACTCTCCCGTCACTATGTTGTATATGACATAATGAAATCCAATTAGAAAAACTCTGAGAATGACCTGGAGATTTGTACACCATTTATATATTTTTCAACCTGATTTCACTGAAGATCTACATAAAAGTCAATTAAAAAGCACAAAATGAACATGAAACCCAAAGAGCAGAAAGATCTTTTTAAGTGACTTTTATTCAGTTTAGACATTGCCCAGGTGGCTGGTACACCAGGGAAATACTTCCCTATGGCCAGCCCACCTGCTTGTATTTATTGGTCAAGATGTTTATCTGCTCTTCCCTGGGGTGTAATACCCCATGGGCAATGTGCAAATAGGTGGGCACGGCTGGCATACGATATTTGTGCATTTGTGGGCAGTGACGTTTAAGCTCATGGGCATAGTTTCTTTTGTATGAACTATAATTTGGTTCTATTTATTTTGTCTACTACTGGGAGTGGGCATTGAGTGTGGTAGGCAAAGATTCTACTCTTTATTTAGGATCTGGATAAGTGGGTCCATGTGGGCCTTAAACTTTGATTCTCTCTTTCTCTCATGTGCCTGGGGTTACACACCTGCATCTCAGGCCCCAATCAATTCTGTTACTTTCTGACTTTTCAAACCCACTTGACTGATGGATTTGGCTCCACGGGGAGGTCCTGACATTTCTTCTCCCTTCAATGCAAGGACAGTGGCAATATTTATTTGGGCACAAGTGCTGAGTGTGTCATTATTGTACGATACACCTATAGAAAACAAATCCTGACAGCCACACTGTCTCCTCAGTCTATATATAGGTTCTCAATGGCTTCTTGGAACTAAACCACCCATTTTGTCCCATGAAGATCTTGGGACAAATCCCCTTCATCTCTAGGTAAATACTGTTGAAATTTCCTCAAAGACTTTAAAGATCAGACAGTACCTGTCATATGATACAGTATGCTTCCATCTTGTGAACTGTTTTATCACATGCCAACTGTTTTCATGTTCTTAGTTCTTCAGCATGACAGACAGGCATGTTCTCTTACTAAATGCATTTTTAAGCATCTTCGTGTTGGCTTCTTTGACTCTTGGATGTTTTTCCTCCACTTTGTCTTTGAGTTGTGTGGCTGCTGTATAATCCACACCTCAGCTGTCACTCCTTCCTGCCAACCACCCCCATAGAAGAATGGAGAAATTCTCTAGGATGAATAGGAAAACTTGTAGGTTGGCATGCCCTGGAGGAGCCAATCTGAAATCTGCCTCCTCTTGCATACTGGAGGGAGCATTCTCCTCAGTCTCAGCTTGGACAATGTTTCAGAAGCCATGGCCAAGGCAGGCAGGTGAGAAAGGGATCTTGAGGCTGCAACTCCAATGCTTTGTTGAGATGGACAGTGACAGAGAATATGAGTGAACAGTGATAAAGAAGAAGTTATTATTCTGAGGTGCCTTTGGGAAAATGAAAGGCAAGGAGGGAGTCTCCATGGAGACCGAAACAGAGAAATCTGAGAGCAAAAGCAGATGGGCAGGATTGCTCTCAAATGCTGGGTGCTTTTTAATAATCCACTTAAGATGTGGCACTGACTTGGCTAGCCAGACAGCACATCTGTGCATGAGTGTAGTGGGGTCTTCATGTGTTCTCAGTGTGCTTCTTATGCCCTGCAGACCTAGTGCCCATGGTGTGAACAATGCCTTTCATAGTACTATTCATTTTGCACTATGGAAAATGCTTTGATGGCTTATAAAGGTACCTTTACAATGACAATGTTTACAACTTAAAAAATACTTAAGTGCTACTGAGCCAAAATATATGCTTGAAAGATGTCCAGATTATCATCTGATGTCTCTGTTCCCACACATCATACCCACAACAGCTTTGGAAATAAAGGGTAGAAAGGACTGCCTAGTGGTGCCCGCTAGACTGCATATTAGGTGGGCTTATTAATCTTACGGTTTCACTGGTTGAGAGAAGGGCAGGGAAGATGGTAAAAATCAGGCCCACAGCCCTAGAGGTGCTCACTCATGGACTGGTGTTCACTCATGGATGGGGATCGCTTAGTGCTGGCAGCCCTGAGTTCTTTAGGTTACCTTATCTGATCCTTGTAGCTGGAGAGTTTTCTCTCCGGGTCCCGCCAAGCCCCAGTAGTCCCTTAGCCCACTTATAAAATAAACATACAGACGCTTATATTATTTAAACTGTTTGGCCATTAGCTCAGGCCTATCTTGTCTAGCTCTTACTCTTATATTCAGCCCATTTCTATTAATCTGTACTTTGCCACGTGGCTCGTGGCTTACTGGTACCTTACATCTTTCTTGTCCTGGCGGTGGCTGCAGGCAGTCCCTCCCTCTGCCTTCCTGTTCCCTCAATTTTCCTCTCTGTTAGTCCCGCCTATACTTCCTGTCTGGCTACTGGCCAATCAGTGTTTATTTATACAGAGCGATATCCTCAGCAGATCCTGTTCACTGACCTTCATAATCTGCAAGGACGCACTGTGGCTTGCTCCAGGAAGGAGAGGAGATGTTTCCTGTGACCTCATCTACTCTTCTGGAAATTTAACTCCAGCCAATGGCAGTGCCTCAGCATATGAAATCAGGTGGATATTCCTCAGAGGGATCCTAGGAGAATGGAGAGTCTGAATCAGAAGCCATTGCTGTCTATTCTCAGGTGACTTCTCTGGAGCATCTCTGGAGGCAGCTTGGTTTATCCTCAGTGAAATATTTGGGTATCAACATCATAGCAACAATGAGTGTGTCTCAGGCCACGCATTCATGAAGCCAGAAAATAATTCTGTAGGGATCACCTAGGCCTACCTGTATGCCAGCTAGACTCAAGCCAACTGTGCTGTTCTGCACACTGCTCTTCCCCAGCAGTCGATGAGACGAGTTCCACATTTTAAGGTTCATGCCAGAGAAAAAACTTCTTGAACCAGCACTGAACAAATAATGTCAGGTGCTGTACCCTGTTCTGAGCTGGATCCCCATGTGTCTGTAAGAAGTGGCAAATCTGTGGTCTTCAATCAGGTCAAAAGTTACACATTTAACAACTACTTTAAAGCATGGACGTAAGGAGGTGAACAGCCAGTGGTAAGCCACACCTGTGTTCCCTGCCTCATAAAGCTGAGAAAGAAGGGTTCCTCTTTGGGAAACTGAGGTATGAGTCCATGGCTAGCCTGAGCTACACACACTACATACCAACAACTATCAGGAAGAAAAGTAAACTAATTTTTTTCAGAACACCAGAGATCTGTAAAACTCAATTATCCTAAAAAAAATCATTATTAAAAAAACTTCCTCATATGGCAGAAACACATGTATTTTACCTGTAAATCAAAATAGAATAAATATATCTAATAATACAGAATGACATCTAAGGCAAACATTGGCCATTTTTTCTGTTTCATATTTTTACCAATAATTTTCATCTATTGTCTGAAAACCATTTTTTTTTTTACTTTTCCACAATCTTTTTTCAGTCTCACTCAGTCCATAAATTTTTTCATGGCTCCAAATGACCATGTGCTAGTATTTAACAAAATTACTGAGATATTTATATAAGGATTTCATTTTATATAGTTAGAGCTAGTCCCTGAAAATCTTCCGGTCAGTAGATATTTTATGTAAATTATCTTTATACCTCCTACAGGTATAGATTGTTCAACTACTTTTCTGTGTTTTCCCTAGAAGGATAATTATGGGGGTTTCCACCCAAAGTGGTATAGCTAAGTGTTTCAGATATGCCATTATTTCAACTTAATTGAAACAGGGTGTTCCTAAAACACCGTCCTGCCAGGAATACCTTCTGTAGAGTTGAGAGATCAGCAATATATTGTGACTATCTTGACAATATGTATCCTTATGCCTTTGTAGCCATTGAAGTGTATTCACACAACCACACTGTGTCCCTCAATGAGCCCTAAGACTCCCACTAGCTGATGCCATAGGTGATAAAGGGCATTGATCCAACATCCCAATCATGCAACACACACTTAGTAGATCGGCATGGTAGCTGCTCTGTTTCTCACTTATAAACATGAAGTAGTCACAGACAGATATTGCTTGATATTAGTTAGAAGGAGAGAACTCAACATTCATTTTTCTGAAGATGTGAAAAATGGAAAAGTACTTTATAGGAAAATGTACCTTAGTCTTTGCATGTTGGAGCTAAAATCACTCTTGTCACCATCTAGTAGTTTAGGCTTCTCGCTGATTGATAGACGTTGAAGCCGAGGCCTCTTTCTCAGAGTGGTCAGCTTTTCTTTGACTGGATTCCACAGTCCTAACCTGAAGTTCAGCTTCCCACCTTAGTGTTAATGTTTAGAAAATCCCTTCAGAAATATTCCTTTAAAACATGAGGGATCAGTAAGAGGGGACACTTGCTGCCCCAGGGATGCAAGGATAACTAGATTTCCCCGCAGCTTTCCCCCTTCTTCTCAGTTCCACTTCCTTGGGTATTAGCAGACTTATGTTTCGGATCTAGAGATCTTGAATGGTAGACTTTTGATCACTTTGACCCACAAGATTCTTGAACCTAGTCAGTTCCTCAAGGCTTAGTGAAAGTCCCTGGAGTTGTATTATAGCGACACAAACAGTTGTGAAGGAGAGTCCAAGGCTGTCTGGGAAGCCCTCTCCAGCCCACTCACACACAGGAAGTCCTAGTTAATAGGACCAACTAAATAGAAGAACTTGAAGCTAAGCACTTGGGCCAGGTGCTTATAACTCAAGCATTCAGGATGCAGAGGACCACGGAAACAGATAATAGCTTGAAAGATAGCTCAGACGTTTTGTCTGTGTCACAGTGTTCTGCCATTTTCCTTATTAATAACATTAATATGAGAGTTGAGGAGGAGAAATTAAATCCACATGGCAATAATAAGAATAAAAGTACAAGAATGGTATGAACTGACAAATTGATCTCCTCACAACATTTAATTGCTTAACATTATCACATGATTGCTGTGAACCATGCATTTTATGTGATATAGAATTAAAGAAAAAATAGAAACATTCATTGACCAGAGGCAGAACTCATAGATCATAGACTTGGCATCTTGAATCACAGACCCTCTTGGGAACTTACCTTGGTCCATCAGAAAAGGAGAAGGAAGCATGTCTCCTCTCTTTTCCTGTTGTGCCTAGGATGCAACCTTCACAGGAGACCTGGTTGGTTTTCTTCCAGCTCTGAATACAGAATTTGAGTATAAATAGATTACCTCTTCCAAGCTCATCAGCTCACTTCTTCCCCTGCCCTTTGGAAGCCTGTGCATGTGACTACTCCTCTCTGGCTAATACTACTCCAATGGATAGTTCTGACTGCATTGCCAGGCAGATAGAAAACATAATTTCAGGTGCAATGAGAATGGAGAGAGACTGCATACAGAGCCTGTTCTTTTCTCAATAGCATTACAAGGAAGTGGTTACTTGAAAAAGTATATATTTTTTTCAGTACTAAACAGCTCAAAACATCTCAGCCCAGACTTCAGGTTTTATCTGATGACTTAGTCCTATGCTTTTTCTGACATATTTACTTTCTATTTATCAGCTACTGTTTAGGTTACAAAAAGAGTTTTGAATATTTCAGAAAGGGACTACTTTCTATGATGCTTACATGTGTGATAGCTACAAATACACATAAGACTTCATATGTATACATATGGTGCATGTACTTGTGTATAAAGAGAGTAATTTTCTGGTTTATAGTTCAGCCCCCGCCACCCCCCACTGTTGCTAGAGTTTTCCTGCCTGGCCCACAATCAGGACAAATCTCTTTCACCTGCCAGTCCCACAGCCGCTCAGACCCAACCAAGTAAACACAGAGAGACTTATATTGCTTACAAACTGTATGGCCGTGGCAGGCTTCTTGCTAACTGTCCTTATATCTTAAATTAATCCATTTCTATAATTCTGTTCCTTGCCACATGGCTCGTGGCTTACCGGCATCTTTACAGGCTGCTTGTCCTGGCAGTGGCTGGCAGCATCTGGCAGCGTCTCCTTCCACCTTCCTGCTCTCTTTATTCTCTCTGTTAGTCCCGCCTATACTTCCTGCCTAGCCACTGGCCAATCAGTGTTTTATTAGCAACACCCCCCACCATCATCCATGTTTGCATGAAGAGACTGGGAATGTAAGTGCAAGGAACTACTTTACTTCTGATCCCTAGCCTTTATGACTGGGGGTCACCATAGGAGCACGGAGAGATAGTTTTGCAGAGATTCACAGAGTCTCCAGGATGCTCAGAAAATTTGCATGTTGAAACCAACTCATAAATGACTGTGGTAGGAAGAGCATCCCTCTGGTTTACTGACCTGGTAATGTACGGCAGCCTGAAATGAATATGAAGTAAAGATAACCAATAGGCAGAGATACAGCCCTGGAAAGTCATAAGGCTAACATGTACCAAGGCTGTTGGATCTATTAATCCATAGCTGTGTTCTTTAAATCAGTTAAGCAGATCTAGATCTTCTCTAGAATAATCTTGTTCATCATTGCGGTTGCTTACTGTGAATTTGGTAGACACCGTATTCATAGACATGTCAATGTTTCCAACTGTTGCAAGAATCCTAAATGGTCTTATAATTAAAAACCCAGAGCCAGATATTGGGGTAAATGCTGAAAGATCAGAAAGATAAAGGAACAAGCCATAGCCACTTCTCACCTTTCCAACTCCTCAGCCTATCCTGTCTCCACAAATCCTCTGACTGACTGTCCCTCAGTCCTCAGCTGAAAACCTCTCTCTTTCCTGTATTCTCAGGCCTTATATGCCTTTCTCTGCCCAGCCATTTCACTTCCTAATTCAGCCTTTCTAGTGCTGGGATTAATGGCATGTGTGCTTCCCAAATACTAGGGTTAAAGGTGTGTGCCACCACTGCCTGGCTCTGTTTCTCTCCTAGACTGGATCAATCTCATGTAGTCCAGTGTGGCCTTAAACTCAGAGATCCAGACAGAACTCTATCTCTTGAGTGCTGAGATTAAAGGTGTGTGCCACCACTACCTGACCGCTCTGTTTAACTCTGTGGCTGGCTCTGTCCTCTGATCTTCAGGCAAGCTTTATTTCTTAGATTACAATATCATCACATCCAACTGTACAGACAACTTGGTGCTGTCTCTAAAACAACTATTAGAAAACTTAACAGGTCTTTGCATATTTTAAATGAGTTCAAGTCTTTCTAAATAAACACAACAGGCAAGAACTCATCATTTCTCCACCAAACACTGTAAGAAGCAGGTCCTGTGTTTCTCTAGGGAGAGGTTGCATCCCTGGTGTGAGCATCAGTCATGGCTGTGAGCCCTTGGCTGCTGACAGTGTAACTCCCAAACTTTCAGGATCCATCTCATATTTGATCCCTCCTCCTCTACTTTGAGTTCAAGGCCTTAACACTAAGTTATTTGTAACAATAGCAGTGAATGTGCATCTCAGAATTTAATGTGGGAAACTCTCACCTGGTGATATGACTGGTTAATATATTTGATCCTGAAATATACCCACATGACATACAACTTCCTCCCCCAAAATACTGGGAAACAGTTATGTAATTACAAGCACCATGGAAACTTGCCTTCATTGCAGATTTGATGCCCAAATATAGATGAGCAAAGCCTTCCAATTCAGAATGCTTAGATAGGCCTTGTTACCTAGGCAACAATGTATTGGAAATAAGATGTCTGCATTCACTCATACTTCTTTTCCAAAATTTACCTTTTAGGTTGCTTTAGAATATGGATTTTGAAGCTGAATACCTAATTTTCAGGAAAAAATAGGATAATTATGACAATTTTGAGATCCATCAGCTTGAAATAAACCCTAAAAGCATAGGGTAGATTCTCTCAGACTAGAAGTCTCGCCATTTGAGTTTCCCATTGAATCTTGGAAAATGTGCTCATAATTGAGACCAAACACAGGGCAGTGCAATTAGCAACCAAACTCTTGAGAGTCTAGAAGTAGGAAAGTAGCAGTTTTAACATCCTATGTTTAAGCAACCGAGACTGTACTGGGTAACAAGCCTGAGGCTTGACGACTAATTGGGAGCCTGAGCAAAGAATGCAAAAGGATAGGTTGGTCTTAGAGATTGAGTTGAGCTTTCTGTTGTCAAAACTCACATTTCATATGCTCCATTTCCTTCTGGCCTCCTTTCTCATCCAAAGAAGCCAATGACACCCCTGACAGAAAGAGTTTGTTCCGCCCTTCTCTGGCTCCCCTCTGTGCAGCATGAATGTCTTATCATCTTTCCTTGATGCTAGTTGTGTGTGCTTCCAAGGCATCCTTATCCAAGCTGTATAGTTGTCTAGATTGAGGCCAATAACCTTCTGTGTCCTAAAGAAAAGGAGCTGAGGAAGAAGATATATGATATAACCACTGACTAAGTAGTAGAGGAATCAGTGAAGTTATAAATTCATGGAGGAAAGGAATCATGGGTTTTTATAGGGACTTGATTTTTTTACAGATGAGCCCCTACAGTTATTGTTGAAAATTGTCTTAATGTCTGTTGGATAAATCAGGGGTGAATCTGTGCAAGTACAATTGAGATGTGCCTCCAGTTCCCCAGTTCCCCATGCTTGGCCACTGCTGCTCTAAAAGTAAGCTGAGTAGGTCTGGCAATGGATTATATGAATCTAAAGTTCATAGAGGAGGTATGGAGAGATGAAGTTTAGAGAATCTCCACTCTTACAGAGGACCTGAGTTCAATTCCCAGCACTCATGTCCTTGTACAACTGTCACTACAGCTCGAGATCCAGAGGAAATTAATGCCTCTGGTCTTTGAGGATATCTATACTCGTGTACACACACACACACACACACAATTATATTACAATAAAATTAGAATTAATTTTCAAGTCTGACAATCACAAAGAAGCCATGAAGACATTGATAAATTAAAATATATACCCAGAGTAATGCCTCAGTATTTCTCATTGAATCTGTCCTTGTCAGGAAGTCAGTCTTTGCTATTGTATCTGAGTACTACAATTGCCTCTTCCAGCCCACATAGAACCTCGATCATGTTTCTCATTTTGCTTTTTCTAATGTAAAGATCAGGTCACGTCTGTTGTGAAAAACCCAAGGTCCTGTGAACAGAAGTGTTTGGTATTTCTTGTCTTAACATTGTTGTTCTCGCAGAGCAAATCTCATCTTTTGTACATCTTCCTTATTCATCTCTCAAATTCTCCAGTTGAGGAACCACTTTGCCCTTCAAGTAGGCATGTTAATTAATCTAGATCAGGTTTCCCTAGGTAAGCAGGTGATGGCTGGCCAAGACCTCACTTTTTCTGAGCATTCAAAAACAAATTCTCTGAATGTACATATGAAATGCTCTGTAGTTACCTGGAATGTAGGACTTGCAGTGAGCTCTGTAAAATTAAGTTCCCTGTTACTCTGCACCAGGACTGCATTCCACTGCTGCCTGGTGCAGCTGGATCAGACACCCGGCTCTCATTTCCATGAAAGAGAGCCAGGCTTACATTAGCACAGGGCATGACAAGATAAAAAATAGATTCATTATTTGACCAGCTGATGAGTCTGCCAGCAGAGCTTGTGGATTTAAATTACAAAATGGGGGGAACTGGAGCAATGTGAAGTGGTTATCAGCCCTCTGCTTTTGTCTCTAGGCAAGACCTTACCTAAATTCTTTTCAACAATTATCGCCTATGGTAGTCTCACAGATCCCCGTGCAAGGAGATGTAGCCTGGCTCAGGAATTCATTTTCGTCGCTGATATCATGAGTAGTGAGAATGCTCTTCTGCCTAAGGGATGCGCACTGTGGTCCTCACAGGACCCTCCCCACAAAAAGCTCCACCACCGCAGGCATATTCCTGACAGACACGAAATCCTGCACTGAGAAAGCACACAGACTGTCCCCCTCACAGACTGTAAGCACAGCCTTGTCCCCAGGCCTGTGTGCTGATGACTTTGGCACAATCTTGTTCATGGCACCCTGGTCTTTCAACTGTAGCTTCCCTACACCTTCCATAATTTTATCTTTTCAAAAAGATGGAGAAAGACTGAATACTTGAGGCAATGATAACATAAAAATAACATAAATGTAATTTATGTCAGTCAGGGAGGATTAATAATTATTTGTGGTTTATGAGAAAGGATCTTGGTTAAGAAATATGTTGGGGGACACAGAGTTGAAACTCCAGTCTCTGGTTCATTCACTAGCAGATTTTTCACAGGTAAATGGTCATTGCTGTTATTTCTGTTATGAGCACATTGGAGGCCTATGTGGTATAGAAATTAGGCATGAAGACAGAAGAAGCTGAGGAGGTTGAGGGACTTTGAAGATCCAAATGGAACACTGTCAGTCTCACAGATCAAGTCCCCACTTTACTGACTCTTACGCCATCCACAAGTGGATACCTTTGTCGTTTCCTTCACAAGAGCCTAAGATACACTAACTCTAGAAAAGTGTAAAGCTAAGTTTATTGAGCTGTGGGTTTATTAGTTTGTTATTCATTCATTTATTTATTTACAAAGCCCTTCTTACTCAACACCAGAAAAATCTGAGAACTATCCTGTACTTTTCTATTGTAACCTCTACTATTAATTCCTGTTCTTGTACAATCCTTCACTAACTTTTAATTACAAAAATTACATATAAAACACAAAAATAATTGGAAGAGACTATATAGCCATTTATAGGCTTTATTTAAGTAAGAAAATCAATCTCTGTTTTCTGGTACCATGATGTCTCGCAATTAAGTAAACCAAAAAGTAAGTTGGCTAGGGAAAAATAAGGAATGTTGGACAGTAAAACATTTAGTGACAGGTCATTGTGTGTGGAGGCAGAGGTTGTACTTTTCCCTTAATTGTTTTTTAACCATGAGAATACATTTTCTACAAAATCTATAATAGAAGGTATAATACACAAATCAAACAAATGTATCTTAAAATTATCAAGCATTACACCACCACTCACACCTAATTATAATTAGTTCTTTTAAAGGTACATTTTATTCTTTATTTATGTTTATGTCTGTGCGTAAGTATATTCATGCCCATTCAGGTGGCCTCAGAGGCCAGAAGAGAGAGTCATATACCCCAGAGAAAGTTACAGGCAATTATGAACCACCCAAAAGGACTCTGTGAACCAAACTCTGATCCTACAAGAGTGCAATACATGTTCTTAATTACTGAGCCATCTCTCCAGCCCTATAATTACTTCTTAAAGCAACATTAGTCTTTGCTTACAAATGAAACAGTAGCTGATAAAACCCCCCTTCTTTGATTACTCACAGTTCAAAGTACAGACAAATAAATGTCTCAAATACCATTTTACAGTTTGACTTTAAATTTATAGACAATAACCTTACTGTGGTATTTTAAATGAGAATGATTCCTCTAAGCTCATATAGTAGAATACTTGGTTCCCAGCTGGTGGAACTGTTTGGGAAGGATTGGGAACTATGGCCTTGTTGGATGAGGTGTGAACCTGGGAGCAGTCTTTGTGGTTCGAAAAGCCCACACCATTCCTAGTTTTTTCTCTCTCTACCTCCTCCATGTAGATCAGCATTTGAGCTCTCAGATGTTCCTCCCAGAATGGCTTTGCTCTGCCATCATCATCTAACTCTCTGAAACTGTAAACCCATCAAAAGCTTTCTTTTGTAGGTTGACTTGGTCATGGTGTTATATTACAGCAATAGAGAAGTAACCAAGACGGTTGCCATTATTAATAATCAGAAAATCTCAATTTTTTCAAAGGAAGACAATGTTTTCCAGATGCCTTGTTTTATTGATTTAGGTATATAAGAACCAGGGTAGACTTTATGCAAACCAGCAACCCATGAACACTGGTTAATTTCTCATTCTATCTGAATGTCAGACAGATGGTGAACAATTTCAATAAGTTAGAATGCTTAAGGAAGAAAAGACTCTAAGAAGATCTTGCTCTATGTCAATGGACAAGTTCAGAAGACTATACCTTGTCCATTATATACAGCATTGTTCCTTTCAGGAGGATCTTCAGTTTGAAGGATTGCTATGTCCCATGTGTACTTCACAGTGAATTTATTGTGCTAACTTATACTTCATTCTGAATATACATTGAGCTTATGCCTGTCCTCAGAAGGAAAGAAAATTTAGATATCCCATGACAATGACTGCCGGAAGAAGTTTCTAGAAGTCTAACAGGAGGATGAAATGAGAAAATGTTCTGAAACCAAATGACCTTATTGATCAAAGTAAATGGTACAAAATGAGTTACCTTGTATCATGCAACAACCGTTAGCTGTTGTGGAAACTCATATAAACTTTGAACTCGGTGGTCAGAGAAAATGTCAAAGAGGTCATCATGAGTTTCTACAATGGTGACATTAGTCAAGCTATGTATGTAAAGGCTCTGCAATGAGGGAACACTCTAAACAGAACAGGAAAAATCATGTGTGTGGTCACCAAAATGTCCAATATAGTCTGTTTTCTGTTGTCTCCTGACACAAGCCCTCACAGCCCACTTGGACAGCACAAGCAGCCTCTGATATGGTATTTGGACAAACTTCAGTTTGGAAATACATATTCATAACCCAGGAAAGAGAGAAAGTTACTCTGGAAAAAAAAAACACCAAACATGTATATTCTGTTCAATGTGTATATTGGACCTCAGAACATTTCTGTATTCTTGTAACTTGGGATACAAACTAGGTAATTCTTCTTCTGTGTGTGTTTTTAATAGTGCTTATTGTAGGAAAGAAGCCTCATATCTTGTTCATCCTTACCTTCAGTTAACAGAGTAGAACATATTCGTCCTCTGGAGAACCTATCCCCTTTAATTTAGTCTCATTCACTCTGAATACATTTGCCAAGTCATTTGGAAAAACTGGACCCCTGGAAAACATGAAGAGCCTCATTCCTTAGAGTGGTGATCTTTGTTGCAGGTGTAAAAGGTACATTGAAATGGTGCATGGTCTTATCTTCTCCTGGGTGGCATGGTTTACCATCTTCTCATGTGAAAGAAGTGACACGTAAGGACAGGGCCACGAACATTTATGGAGTTTGGTCTGGGCACCATATCAGTATCTGTGTTTGTGTGACACAACACGGAGAGATATACACAGAATACTAATATCAATGTAGGCCAGCTGGTGGCTTTCTGAAGCATCATTAGGTTCAGTTGTTGTGAAGAATCAAGAACTTTCTCCCTGAGACTGTTTGGATTAAAGGTAGAGCCTCTATCACACAACATCATCCTTGCCCATGAATTAGTAAGACTCTAAAATGTCTCTCCCATCTTTACTTTGATGCCTTCTTACATGATTGACGCCGACTGAGCTACTAAGAGCACAGTAGACACCAAGAGTTAGGGAATAGTTGAGAATGAGAAATCAAAATGTAACAGGAATAATATTCACAGAATTTCTCATTGGTGATTTTTTTGTTTGCTTATTAGGATTTTCCTGGTACTTCAAATGAAGGAGCTTTAAGAATCAGGAAAGACAACATCCCAAAGCCACATAGTAGAAAAGGAACTGGAAGAATCAATCAGGCACTCCATGGGTTAGCCTGTCTCATAAAGGCCAGAGCAAATTTTGTCTTCTTCTTCTTGGTCAAATCAGTGTGGTTAATTCCACAGCTCTTTCTTTCTGTGGACCCTCACTGCCAAGGCCATTACTATGGCTCTTTCAACATATTACTGGAAACCATGGCAGCACTTCCTTCTCTCATCTACAAATTCCCAGCGCCTTCAGACCCAGTTATCTGCTGCACTGGGGAATGAACATAGCTTCAGTCTGATGTCCAGACACCATGGCTTCTGATATTGATTCTCATAATACCATGACCTGCATTGCAGCTCATGATATGTTGAGACTTTTTCTCTCTCTTATGATATATTGTAAGAGAACTGCATGCTACATGCTCCAAACACTTTTTAATTTTTTAAATGTCTGAGTAAATCTTTAGTCAGTTAATGAATGGATTTTAGGAATAGTTAAAACTCAGAAAGATGACTCTGGGCAGAATGTGAGATTGGTGGTGGGTGAGATGCCTACATCATTGGAGCAGTCTCTTTTTTCCAGGCAACATGAATTTGTTTCAGCCAGCTGCTCCCTTGAGAAAATCTGCTGTGTAAGATAGGATGTGTTCATATCTATGTCTACAGAAGGTTCCCACATTCCACTGCTGTGTGCTGAACACCCCAACTAACACATTCCTATGTTGGTGTCTGCAACCTAAGAGATGGTGCGAGTACAGGAGCATTTGGGTTGTGATGAAGTTCTTCACAGTCTGTGGCAGTAGATTTACCAGCAGAAGAGCTGAGATGGCCACACTTAACTGCAGGAGAGTCAGAGACATTGTTGAAGTATCTGTGCAGATGAGGTGAGGTACCTACAGCTGTCCTAACAAAGAGAAGTTAAAAATGCAAATTAGGGCTCTTCCGAGAGAGAGTAGACAGAGGGATATATATATTTTCCTTATTCTCCCTCTCTCCCTTCCAACCACCAACCTCATTTTAAAAACTGTCTCACACAACTGTGGTGATGGGCAAGTTAAAACCAATAGGGAAAGCCAGGCTTACAGAATCCCTATTCTTTTCGCAACCTAGTCTTTTTTGCAAAGCCTTATTCTGAAGGTTTTACATTGTTTGAGGTCCGCACACAGCACAGAGTCACATCCCTCTTACTGCCCTGAAATATTGTAAGATCCACAAATACTTCACAAATGTGTCTGGACCAATGTTTGACCAAACATCTGAAGACCACAGTCTGGGCAGGTAGACAGCACAGGAGAGACACATGGTCACTGCTCATTGCTTATAAGTAGAAGATAACAGTTACTCCAACATATGGCTATCTAGGTACAGTAAAGATGTGAATTCTTTGATATGACAGTAGAGAAGTATCTACCTGAGTTAGGAGCAAGTTAGAGGAATCTAAAGAATCTAGTCTTGTAAATACTGATGAATTAAGGCAGCACTTATCAAGCCCATAGATGATAACATGACAGAGGTTACCACTGCCATTAAAACTTTCCCCAATAATTTTAAGACATTCTTCTAAGAAGCTTCATATTTATACTATGGTTATATCCTGTTGGAATCTTGTTTTCAAAAGAAGACTCAGGGCTCATGAAGGAGAAAGCAAAGATATAAACTTAGCAAATGTATAGCCATCAGCTACGTGGATCAAGTTCACCTGCCAGCTAGCAAGCAGATCACATGTTAGAATCTCTCAACTCCTCTCTGTCCAGGGAATGATGCAGTGGCAACAAGGACCAGTAAGGTAAAACTCTGGTCTTGGGAAGAGACCTAACATTCGACATGGGATGGCCGATCACCCTGCCAAGGTACCGCCCCCAAGAAAGACAGGTACCCTTAGGAATTTAGGTTCACCTTAAGCCACACGAAAGAAACAGATGGAATGAATATGCCCTTAGTGAGATACTGCAATTGTCATTTCCAGAATTCCCACCCCTTAGCCCAGATTTCTACAAGGCCAAAGCCATGCAGCTGTCTTTGTATATCTGCTTTTCTGAATTACTGAGAAAGTGTGATTTCTCTTTCTCTGTTTCCTATGTCTGTGCCAAGCGTGTTTCTGCTAACACTTGGAGCTTCACCTTTTCTCAAAAGCTCCCCTCCTTCCTTGCTGCTGCTTGCCCTCTGTGGCTGACCTCAGGTGTGCTTAACCCAACTGGCATGGCTTCTTTGATTCTCTTCCCCACATTCCTCCTCCAGGCAGCTGCCAAGATTTACAGCTTTCCTGTCCAAGCGATTTTCTTTTAAACTCTAATAAAATTGTGTGTGTGTGTGTGTGTGTGTGTGTGTGTGAAAGAGAGAGAGAGAGAGAGAGAGAGAGAGAAAGAGAGAAGAGAGAGAGGAAAAAAAGAATAAGATCATACACACACACACACATGCATGCACATACACACAGATATATTTTTTTAATTAGACAAAAATCTATTAACCTTTGTTTCAGACTCAAGTCCAAAGCCTTTTCAGGATAATTTACTGCAAAAAAATAAACTGCACTGAAGCACAAACTAGAAGGGCTGCTCTATTGAAACTGCTGTATTAAAAATATTTGGGATCAGGATTTTATCAGATCCATAAACAAATGATTCTTTAAAAGCATCATCATATCAAAAAGCAACTCACAGGAACAACCTCTAGCTTTATCCTCTTCTGAAGTAGCTCACTTCAGCTTGCCTCTTCCTCAGAAGTCTGGTCAACATTCTCCATGGGGTCTATATCTCCATGCCTTCCACCCTCTCTGCTCACAAACAGTACTTTACCATCCACAGACTATTAGACAGAGCTAGAGCTGTTCTTTCTTAAATTATTCAGACTCTGTGTACCAACCTGGATTAGGCGGTGGGGAGAATTTCTGTCAGAGACTTTATCTCAGCATACCCTGTGACGTTGAGAGTATACCCTCCAGAGATGCCGAACTTTCTGATTGTCAGAGTGAATCTGTGTTCCCTGGTCTATGACCTATTCTCCTCCTCAGTACCTGAGATATTGTCTACCCATAGTTTCTTTAAGGATAACTTAAGTATTGTATCCTTTGCTGAGGCTGTTGTATTAGACACCTTTCTCCAAGCTCTTCCTTTCCTGTCAACATGTACTTGAGTCCACAGTTGGTGAGAGTTTCCTGGCTCAGGTTAGCTTCTCTCATCTTGGAGGGGAATTGGAGATGCATGGGGTACAGTACAGAGGTTAATTCTCAGTGGGTTTTGTGCAGACCAGCTGCAATTAGACCTGCACATGCAGGGACACAAGATGTCAGAGAAGAATCCCTGATCACGTGTGGCCCTTGGCACAATTCTTCACCTTGAATGGTATCACAGGAAGCACTTATTTCAGCTGATGCAATGTCACTGCATAGAGATTTAACCTCTATCTTGAAAGACAAGGGCAATAGTGACCGCAAGAGTGATGGTGCTGAGTGACATGGGACATTGTGTGTACAGTCCTTGGGAAGGTCTCTCACCCTTCTTGGTGTAACAATTTTTAGGAAACTAGAGTGTCTGGAGCACATAACAGTTCTATGTTTAGCTCTTAGGCAAGGAAACCACGCGATTTCAGGCAGCAGGAGTGTGTGGGAGGCTGGATTTGACTCCTGCAAGTAGACATCCCTGGAGCCTGCACAGGAGTTCTGTGTCCCACTGTGGTAGTTTGAATGTAATTGGCCCCATAATCTCATGGGGAGTGGCACTATTAGGAGGTGTGGCATTGTTGGAGTGGATATGGCCTTGTTGGAGGAAGTGTGTCACTGTGGGAACGGCTTTGAGGTTTCCTATGCTCAGTATACCATCTACTGTCTCGGTCAATTTCCTCTTGCCTAGAAGATGTAGGACTCAGCTCCAGCACCACATCTGCCTGCATGCCACCATGATTTTAATGGACTGAACTTCTGGACTGTAAGGAAGCCACCCCAATTAAATGTTTTCTTCATAAGAGTTTCTGTGGTCATGGTGTCTCTTCACAGCAATAAAAATGTAAGACAACCACTCTCATATATTTTCTCTACTGGGGACTCTATATTTAACCAGGTGAGTGAGACTCTTCCCAGAGGAGTGGAGTCATGCA
The DNA here is from genome assembly GCA_902168325.1 of Peromyscus nudipes. Taxonomy (NCBI): domain Eukaryota; kingdom Metazoa; phylum Chordata; class Mammalia; order Rodentia; family Cricetidae; genus Peromyscus; species Peromyscus nudipes. The sequence continues at coordinate 29,983 of CABHPH010160920.1, forward strand.
CCGGTACCGTCTTGAATAGGACTGCCAATTTACAGAGGAGTCTGGTGAGAGATCTTCTGACAAAGTTCTTGTTTTCCATGGAACATTATTGGATTTCATTTGCTATTTTCAGATTTTCTAAATGCAGTTCTACTCTAAAGAGTAGTAGTGTTTTTTTTGTGAAATGTTCTTGACATTTCTAACAGCTGCAGTGTGGGATAACATGCTCATTGCTGTTGCTAGATTCTTTCATGTCACATTCACATTTAAACCACAGGCTCCACACCTAGTACCTTCTCTCCTCAATTCTTATGAAGATAAATGTGTTAACAAAGTATTTTTAAGCTTGTTCAATCATCCTTCTCAAAAATACCCTGGCTAAATCTGTAGGTGGCTTGAGAAACAAAATGAGTGCAGAAAATATGGCTTCCTAAAATCTTCACCATTTTATGTATAACTTTGAACTTGAAAATTTATCAATTGTATATTTATTTAAGAGTAGTGACTCATTCTGAATAAATACTTAATTTTTAAAAATACTTGTTTATCCATTTGTGTCGTGTGTGTGTGTGTGTGTGTGTGTGTGTGTGTGTGTGTATGTGTGTGTATAGGTGTAACACATGCATGCAATATCATAGAGGCAATAGGAGGGCTTTGAGATCCCTGGAACTGATATTACAAGTGGCTGTGGAACTGAACTCAGATCCTCTGCAAGAGCAGTAAGTGCTCATAACTACTGAGCTATCTCTCCAACCTGTACTTAATGTTTTTTTGTGCTCACAAGCTAGCATTTCTCAGACCATTCTACATAGCAGGAGGACAAGTCATAAGCTATATGCATGTAGTTCAATGTCTTTGCATGTGACAATGTGTGTATATGGGTGTATGTGCATACATGTGTGTACTGTATCATAAAAGACTAGTATTTCTGAAGGAGAAGAAACCAAGAAAGGAAAAAGAGCACATCTCTCCTCTTTGTCATGTAGAGATGACAGTTGCTATCTGTATCTGCTCTGCCGCCTCACTCCCTACTTCCTGCATGGGGAGACTCTGTGGTTCAAAATGGACTGTTCATTCAAGGCAGGATTGTCCTTCTCTTTACTCACTTGCTCATCCTGGCAGAGAGCAGGACTGAAACGTTGCCTCAAAGGGAGACTTGGAGTTCAGGCAGGGTGCTGGTCGTGAGCTGTGTTGCTCATACTGCTGACTCACTCTTCCTGGTGAGTGAACCACACCTGGCCACTCACATACCAGATGATTGCAGTTCAAGGTTGCATCTGCCTTGTTACTCAAGCAACCAAATGCTTACCTGACAATTTTGGGACAGAATGATCTACATATCATAACAAAATTGCAGACAGGTGATTCACTTGTCAATCATTGTTGGCCTTGATACATCACTTCATGTTTTAATTTTAGATTTGTTCTGCATAGAAATGAAAGATGATCAATCCCATCTTTAAGGCATGGGGATTTTTTCACAGGCACATGCTGTGTAGGATTCCATTGGCTAAATTCTTATGCTCCATAATATGCACCCTTTGAAACAAATTATGTTCTGAAGAGCATCCTATTATATGTAAGAGAAGTACCAGGATTCAAATGTAGTAGCATTCTGGAGAGATTTGAGTATAGCCATCCCTGGGTGACATTCAGAAGTTATCTTAATGCTTGAAGTCAACAAAGTAACTTCCTAGATCTAACCAAGGTGAACAGTTACTGCTCCTGTTCATCATGGCTTAGACTCCAAAAGCAAAGGAAAGTCAAAGTCATCACCCTGCATTCCACCCAGATCTCTCAGCACTTGACTCATTGTAAGGTTTCCTCTCAAAAGTCCAGCTGAGTTCTTGCCCAGACTCTGAAGGAAAAGGCCCTAGTTGTGGTTGACCAAAAAAAAAAAAAAAAAAAAAAAAAAAAAAAGATTGACAGGGAAGGGAAGAGCATCTGCATTTATTTAGGGAATTGCCATTCAGGTGAATGGAATCAGGGCAGCTCCATGTAACCTCCCAAAAAGCTGGAGTGGGAGACATTTTGTAGGGAATTTCCATAAAACCTGTTCTCAAAGACAAGTCCAAATTCATTCTGAATGGTCAGCCAGGTGCTGTAACAGGGAGATGCTATGGCTAGCAGATACTAACTCCGGGAGCAGTCTGTGGCTTGACCTTTAGCAAGCCTGCCTGCTGCTTTCTCGTGCATCCCAGCTGCATTTGGAAATCTTACCTTCATACTGTCATGGTACTGGCACAGTTAGGACAAGCAGGCCCATGAGAGATCTTCTCACCCTGAGCATGTGTGTTAGCATGGTACTTCAAATACTCATTTCACTAAGTGTGTCCCCTGTGACCTAAGGGGTAGGTCACTGGAAGCCTATCCTGCTGCACCAGCCCTGTGTGACCCTACAGAGTACCCCACACTCTTGCAAATTGAAGGACCTGAGAGATACCCCCGAATTACTGTCTTTTGTCAATGGTTTCCAGAATGACTTTATTTTTGTTTAAATTTTCAGGAACAGAAAGTATGGAAGGGGTTTCATTTATTGTACATAGCACTCGAGCTTGAGAAGGATATCAATTTACATCTCATCCTTATTTTACTATTGTATATGAAAAGCAAAAAAAAAAGTCAATTGTTTAATTAGAAGTAAACACATGCACCCTGTAAGATAGCATGTTAGGGTCTAAGAGAGATGAGCTCAGAAGCAGGGGGGTATCCATGTCTCTTAATCTAGTTACAAGCATGTACACAGGTGAATCCAGGGTGAGACCTTAGTGTGCTCACAAAGGCTTCTAGGAAGAGCTGATTGGGCAATACAGGAAGAGAAGACAGATATGAGATTTTCTTGAGAGAAGAACAATGCTTTAAAGATAGATGTAGAGGGAAAATGACTCTGTATATGAAGAAACTACCCTCAGTAAGGGTTTTAACTTACAAGGTAGGAGCAAGGTTGGATTGTCTTCAAGGTAGAGAGAGAAGAGGGGGGCTGTCACAAAAGGTGTTGTGGGAAGCTATGAAACATGGAATATATTGTTGTGTGTATCAGTTGTAAAATAATGACTCTGAAATTCAAAGTTGTTAAAGATAGCACATCTAAATTTATGTGGAAGCCACCCTCCTCATGATGGGGTCGCCTGTGCTTTATTATACCTAAAGCGCATGTCTGCGAGCATGGGACTAGGGGACCTGCTAGTTCAACTGTTACTGTGGATCACATGATTTCATTATTGAGTTTCTGCTGCATATTTGCATATTAATAGTTACAAACTATTGAGTTGAGTCAAATACATTAAATTTTTAAAGCATTTGATTTCTAAGGTTGAAGATATGCTTTTCTATTTGTATTGCACCCCTCTTTCAAAACTAAGCCTGGGAAAATTTGCATTTAGAGTCTTTATTATTCTTTCCCACCACTGGGGCTTGGTAGGAGCAATGCTTTCACTGTTCAGACCTGTCTGGAAGCTCTGAAGTCTGAAGGTGACACACGGGCCAGGATTGACTTCCCAGGCAAGTTACCTACTACTTGACAACTTTTCTGAAGCTCAATTGACATCTTCTTTGTTAAAAAAAAAGTCTGGTACTGGAAGTTCAATAGGACCAATAAATATAAAAGTTACTGTCATAATGGAGTGCTGTTCTGCTGAGTGTAGGAATCCATGGGGGCGGGGGCAACGCAGATGAAATACTGGAGAATATATACAAACTGAAAGTCGAGAGAACATTTGATGTGCTTTGATTATAATTATTCTAGCAGGAATTGCTTAAGCTTCTAAAACAAAAGTGGCATTTAAGTGTCTTTTTAAGACAATGCTATGTCAAATTTCTAGCATAAATTTAGATAATTCCCTCTGAGACACTCTTAGCAATAAAAGCAAAAAAAATGCAGAAGTCACCTGACCATGGCTGACACAGCACTCTGGACTCACATGAGCCTCAGGATCTATCATTCCAGGAGGTCGGATGATGTTCTTTGTAAAGTGGTATAGATAAGTCTAAACAAGCTGAATATTTACAAAAATTACACGGTAATAACAGATACTTCCTGGGCAAAGGTGTGTGTTAAGCCTAATGACCTTCATTTGAATATTGGGACTTCCATGTAAAAAGAGAGAACTGACTCCTAAAAGTTGCCCTCTACATGAATTCCATGGGATATGTGCTCACACAGTAAATAAATGCAATAATTTTTAAGTGGCTAAAGAAAGGTCTTATTGTATTTTTAAAACTGTTCACTTTTACATATGTATAACAACAATAATTGCAGCATTAGAATTTACCCAAGAGCAGAAGAAACAATAAAAATAAATCACTCTTGCAGATCATAGGACCACAGAGGAAGAGAGAGATCATGGACCTAACTGGGTTGCTTAGAAGCCATGGTTCAGAGAGAGATGAACCAACCATTCAAGAGACAAGGGACTTTTGCAAAAAAAAAAAATGGGTGTGATATAGGAAAAGATATAGAATTTATGTCAACTCCAGTTCAATTTCTGCCTGTGTGTATGATCTTAAGTGATACTCTTAGCATCTCTGAGTATTCTTTTTTCATGTCTTGGACACAGTAGCTCCTAATTTGCAGTCAGCTTCTGTAGTAGTCTGAAAGAACAAAATATCCCCCTACAGGCTCATATATTTGAACACTTTCTCAAATGCTGGTAGTTGGTGATGATGTTTGGGGAGGTTATGGAACTTTCAGAAGATTCATCATTGATAGAGTAAATACCTCACCAGGGGTAGGCTTTGAGGGTATATAGCCTCACTCTATATCCTGTTTGCTCTCTTTGCTGCCCATGTGTAGGTATAAATGTGAGCATCTGGCTTCCTGCTGCTGTGTCATATCTTCCCTGACATTATGGACTCTAGCCTTCTGGAACTGTGAACTGAAATAAACCCACTTCTTTAAATTGTTTGTTTGGTTGTGGGTGTTTTATCACAGCAACAGAATGGTAACTAATACAGGTATTGCAAATGGAAGAAACACAAGTGGGTAGCCGAAGGCAAGATGCAGTCAGGGGCTGCTACTGAAGAATATAGTTTGCCAGTATTTGTTACAAGAGTTTTATTTATAATTTAGAGCATAATACGAGAGATCTGGTTACGTATAGGATGGTGTCCATTAGGAATAGACTCAGATGGAATGACCATGGTATGTTCTTCGCATGGTCTTTCAGCAGTTCAGGTGAATCTTACATGACCTTGTACTTGCAGAAACCATGTTCACCACAGGAGATGGCTGTGGTTATTAGATTTAAAACAGTGATGCACTAAACAATTGCTAACTAGAACATTCTCATATCATTCATTCTACTCTTTTATCTATGTCTAAACAAGACATTATAAACAGACATTGCATTTATCTTTATTTTTTGTAAGCCCTTGTGGTGTGAATGGCAGTGATGAGCACACCATGGAAATATCATCCCCAAGTTTGAAGAGCCTTCTGTATTGCACAGAGGGAATGCAGGGAAAAGAGAATGGTTCATCACCAGGTACCAACAGACAGCAACCTGGTGGCTGCAGACAATCCCGCTGATTGTGCTGGGCTCTGCAGTTTGTAGGATGAAACACAGCATGCAGATATTTTCCATTCTCATTAACCTCCCTTTTAACTCTCTGCATATTTTCGTTCTCTTTTAAAATTGCTCTTGAAAAGGGAGGAGAAAAAAATGAAAATGAAATATTTAAGGAACAAATGACTGTAAGATGAGGACTTGCATTGGAGAGCAGTGAAGATCAAATTTGGTGTTATTTTTATAGAAATGCAATGTGTTGTCTGTGGATTTCACATATGGCAATGGTCAGGCTATAAGCTGGTAGCTAAGAGTCCTGGTACCAGGGAGGATACATGGCAGTGGGACCTCCTCCTCCTTTTAGGGATGCATGACATCTTTTCTTTTTAAAGACGTTCTACATTGTTAACCTTCTCTGGTCTTCCTTTCCCCCCCTTTCGTTTTCTCCCCACTTCCTTCATTTCTGTTCCAATTTCTAAAGTAGATGTAGCTTAAGGATGTGGTCTTCGTCCCTGCTTCCATTTTTAGAGGAATCTCTCCAAACTTCCCATTATTCTCTTTGGTAGAAGACTGTTAAAGCCAAGGCCCTCTATGGAATGTTCTCAGCTCCCCTCTTTATGCTTAGCAGCCCTGAATCCTCCCTTTAGGATTCCCTCATGTCCCTGTGGAGAGACACTCACTCTGTACATTTTATCTTCCCGAGTCTAGACATGTGTTTTATTCAGTCTTTAAACAAAGATCTCTTAAGTTGCTACATTTTTTTTGTAGTTTCCTCCTGTCTTTTCAGAGAGAAAGAACAGAACTAACTCTAACCTTCATTGTGTTGGTACGGCTGACACCTCACCCTATGGAGCCGTCCACATTGAGGTGTTTTTCCTGTCTCCTCCCTCCTGTGCCAGGTTCTCCTAAATGTCACGCTTCTGAGTTAGTTTTCTCATGTCATCATGTGCCTTGTGAGTCTGCACCCCACATTCTGCAGTGGCCATCTTCAGGTACAGCACTGCTCAGAGAGAGATAGAGAGATAGAGAGATAGAGAGCTCCTGACCCCACACGGCTTTCTCCTTATTCTTTGCCGTACCCAGGCTTCCTATGGTTAAAACAACTGCAAAGGAATGAACATCTGTGTTATTGATGTTTAATCCTGTGTAACATTCAAGGTCCATGCAGTGCTCCCTCTTGCTTGCTGGTACTGTTGGAGAGTATGGCTTTTGTACTGTGGTTTTGATAAGACAACAGCTGCATCAGAACATACCTCCTGCTATGATTCTTCCCTTATAGGTAAAGGAAACAGGAAAGGTCTCTTCCAGTAGCCAGTGATATCCAAGTCAATACATGAAAATGAGAAATCAATGTTTGCAGGAAACTTTCTCTCCTATGATGACCTTGATCAATCACTTGGCCTCCATGAGGTTTCTTTTCAGATGTAGGGTATAGCCTTAGGAAGCCTATTTACTCTGTCCCCTGTGACTCAGTATATGAAAGTCTACCCTGCTTCCAAAGTGCACACATGCTAGTCTATTATTGGGTGATCTCACCAATGCTGTGTGATCAGTCCCCTGGTATCATTCATGTTTAGTCTAAATTCAAGGTCTATCATTTATTTAAAAGGCTTATGATTGGTAATTTGAGTTGTCAACTTGACTGGATTAAAAGCAGCTAGAACAGAGTGAGATAGACTTTGGATGTGTCTGTGAAGATGTTTCCAGAGAGAGTTACGGAGGGAGGGAAGAGCCATGCTGAAAGAGGTGAAGCCATCTTATGGACAGGGCATCTGGACTCAATTTAAAGAGGGAAAAGAAGCATGTACCTGAGCCCAGCATTCTCCTTTCTCTGTTTCTTGGTTGATGCCATAAAGTTCATCCCTGAGAACTACGAGTCAAAATAAATCTTTCCCCATGAAGATATACTCTATAAGGTATTAGAGATTTATATCTAGTTATTTCATATCTAATTATATCAACTAGTTAACTCTTGATGTAGGATTCCAGGCTATGGCTATGTGATATTCTTCCTTATCATTTCACCATCCTGTGTGTTCTAGAAACAATCATTAGGAGGAACCTCAAAGGACAACCTTTCACCTTTCATTTATAGAGCCCATCCCCCTAGCACGTGTTCTCAAACCTGCAAATATCTATGGGTTGGAGGATCCCTGAGTCCCCTGAATGGGATCTTCTAGAAAGAATGGATTTCCTCTTGCTTCTAAATGGGTGATCATAAGAGGCAGCTAACTCATTCTCTGTTCCTGTTTTCATTGCTCCTTGAAACTATTAACCAGACATGGCTACCAGGAGCCAGATCTTAGGACTGGAAGGTGAGAATGGAGACAAACTCTCTTCTGGTGGCAGCATCATCTGCTTCTGAAGTATTTCATACAAGCCTATGGCTTGTTTTCCATGTAGGACAGCTGGACCACAGTCTTCCTAGTATGGAGCCTTGCTGCTGTCTCTCAGCTTGGTATCCCAGCCATTGGATGGCAGATGCCTGTCCTTTCTAGGATCTTATTTCCCTTGGGAGGTGATTTGGGAGTCACTTATCAATCTCATGACTCTGCTTCCTTTCCTGTATTTTCCTTCTCCTCTCCTATTGGTTTCTGTCTGGTTCATAATTTATAGTTGCACACTAGCAGATTTAACTTGTAGTTTTTAGGACACACTGTTGGGGAGGGGCTGGGTATAGAATCCAGACTGAACTCCTCACTCTAATGGAAGTGTCTGTCTGGAGAGTGGTTGCTCCATGCTCTTGAAGCAGAAAGTTGTGTGACCAGCCCCACAGTCCTTATACTTGTTACAGAGACACCTAATGCCAACAAAACATGGCTTACTTTTGGCCTTGAAGACTCTAATTGTACAATTTCACTCAGGGAAGTTAAATGTAAGTGAAGTCATGGGAGCACAGTAAGAGGAAGGAGACACTGTACTGGTGGCATGATCTCTCTTTCTCTATCATATCATACATCATATATATCATACATATGATATATAACACCTTACACATACATATATATTAAAATATATATGTATGTATGTATGTATCACTTTTTTTCTTCTTGGTCCTAGAGGTTGTTGCCCCTGAGTTTCTAATCATTTTTGTTCTTTTTTTTCTGGTTTCTGTTGTACCAGACATTGCCTCTAAAAGTAATGTAATAGCTTAATGTGGATCTGCCCTATGGCATAAGACTCCAAGGCCATGCAGCCTTAGACATCCTCAACTGACATGGTATTAAGGAAGGTCTCACTGTCCATAGTTTTTATAGGATGGTAACAAATGGGATACTGGACAAGGGCATGGAAACATTAGGAATGTCCTGGGAGAGCCTGTGTTGTTGACATCTCCATTTCCATGATGTCCAGAGACGTGTCTTTGTGGACTGAGGCTGTGGTATTGCAGCTGTGTCTTGCACCACAGAATCTTCTTTAAGCAGACTTATGTATGAATTACCCCCTCAGTCTTACAGGTGGGTGGCTAGGGGATAGAGCTTTGAAAACGGAGAACCAGAGATCTAAACACACTCCTGTCACTGTGGAAATGGCTTAGGGAACTCTAGAACTCCTCAAGCCTCTGCAGCCCTAGATCTTGGCCATCTCACTGTGTGCAGTACCAGTACCGCTCCATCCCTGACTCCTCCTATGTGCTCTGTAATATAGAGTAGCCCAAGAATTCCTCCCATCTGTGCAGCTTCCCTGTCTCTGTACCTCTCTATGCATTTTGAGATCTTCAGTAAGACACTCCATTAAAGGAGATCAATAAGAAATGAGAAGGGACCAGGCACTGGTGGCACACACCCTTAATCCCAACACTTGGGAGGCAGAAACCAGTGAATCTCTGAGTTGAAGGCCAGCCTGGTCTACACAGTGAGTTCATGACAGCCAGAGCTCTATAGAGAAACCCTGTTGAGAGAGAGAGAGAGAGAGAGAGAGAGAGAGAGAGAGAGACAGAGAAAGGAATGAGAAGGCAAGGAGCAACCAAGGGCGATGGAGAGCAAATAAGAACAAATGATGTCTAGGTATGCAAATGAAGCCCATCACTCTGTGTGTTAACGAAAGTTAATTAAAAAAATTAACAAACAAGCCTGTTCACTTGCTCCTGGCAATAATACAAATGCTGGATTTTCACTCAGCCACCCAGAGGCCATGGCTGCATATGGCTCCCTTGTCTAATCCCAAAATGATGTGTTCTTATCAGTTTTACAGCACTTACAATAGTCTGCCATATGAAAATGAAACCTTCTGCCTAGATGACTGTAAGTTTCTAGGCAGGTGTGTATGGGTTGCAGTTAATTTTAAACTTTGAGCAGCAATGCCAAGGCGGTACCACTGTGTGTGTTTCTGTGTGTGTTACACACATATTTGTAGTGTAAAGTTTTATCTAGGTTTTCTTTATGTTTAAGTTCTCTGCATGCATCTTAAAGAGAATTGCAGAAGTGTACTCACTTATAGAGCCGTGTGTTAGAAATAGTTCTATAAGAAATGAAGATAATTTGATGTACAGAGCTCTGGAAGAATCCAGGGTATTAATTTAGTGTCTTCATGTTCAACAGAGCTCATTTCAGTCTGTGATGAAAACCATCTGTGAATTACTCATGTTTAAAAATATGAACAAAATTAATAGGATAGTTTCCTTGCATTTCCCTTGAGGGCAATTTAAATGCCTATTACAATGGCAATGTCCTAGAGTTAATATGGGAAAATGGAGACACAGTATACCCACAATAAAGAATAAGCTAAGGTCCAATAAATTCTAAGGGTCAAATATAATACACTACTTCTGAGGGAATTATGTATGAAATAATAAAGTTACATGACCAAAAGGATATTCAACAGACTATAAACTAAGATAATTTAGTAAAATTTTGAAGGGTACTTCATCAAAGTACTCCCATTTAAAGGAGGTTATTTTTATTTGTTTCAAACCAACAAAGATACTGATTTTAGTAATCATCTCAATGAGATGAGTGGCCACTCATTCTCCTCACTCCTCTACTATGCTGAAGAAGAACAAAACGGAGAAGCTACGGTAGTCAGAACTTGCTGGACTCTGTTACACACCCATCTATTTGTTCTGTTCCCATAGACATCCCTAGATAGGGCAGGCTCATGCACCTTACATAGAGGAGAAACTTAAAATATGAAGCTCCCAAGGCCACACAATAAGTGATATAAGCGAGGTTGGAATAAAATCTTTTCTACAGTTACTATGTTCATGCCCTTTGATTCATAGGAGTTATGGAGAGGAGAGGTGGCTCACCACTTGAGGAGATAGAAGGAGCGCTCAGTACCCAAGGTTTTATACCAGGCCTTAGGTATAGTAGGAGCATCCTGGCTACTGTGTGCCTGCTTTAGGCAAAGATGCTCAGCCTTGTGTGTTGAGCATACCCAGCCCTGGGTCTGGATCACTGTGTAGAGGACAGTCTTTGGCTGGCTTAGACTCCAGACAAATCTACACTATGTTGGCTATAAGACAAAGTGACAGTTGTTACTGATACTGCTGTGTGTAAAAAATGTGAATGTGCATGAGAAAGTAGTTTATATGGGCACCTACAAAGGAAGGCAGTGCTTAGATTGGGCTGTGGCTGGCACCCACTTCAGGAGAAAAGGTATTTGGAGGAAAGACAGCACAGAGCATAGTTCTTTAGATGTTGATGAACTGTTGGCAGATAATATAGTCTGCAGTTGTCATTGTGGAGGCTATTCCATTCCTTTGTATTTTCTTCCTCATTATCATCTCATTTTCCTTTTCCTTTGTGTGCCTGGAACATTATCTGGGATGCTAGACACTGAATGTTAGCCTGCTTGGTGCAGGGTATTTTTGTGCTTCTTAAAATAAAGCACCTTGCTTTGTTCAGATTCACCACCAATGGCGAACAGTTGGACCCTTCTGATACTAGTGTTAACATTTTTGGGTTCATGCAAAGTAGTCTTGAGCTGAGAACTCACTGTGCTGTTGACAGTATCTTCATGGGCCCTTGGGCCAGGACTCATGATGCAGGGTTTCCCCACTCTGCCCATGGGAACACAAGTGCAGCCCTGCAAGGTCTAGCCTCTACTCCTTCCTAGTGCTATCTCTGGAGTCCCAGCCAAGCCTGGGGAACTGTGGACACACGTGTGCTGGTCATGAGAGTGCTGATCCAGGGGACTCTCTTTGAGAAGCTCTCTCCTTTTTGGTGCTTAGGCTGTAATTCTAAAAGCTCTGACTGTCTTTCTAAATCTGGCTTATTTGTTAAATATGCTGAAATATGATAACATACCATATTTCACTCTCCTTCAACTACTTTCAGATGATGGGATGTCGTTCTTTATGACTGAGTCATAACCCCACATATGTGTGTCTGTGTGTATCTATGTGTGTGTCTGTGTGTCTTGTATCTACCTCCTCTATTGCTGAAAATCTTCCTGACTTTACACAGAATTCCACAATCTCCTGTTTGTGCTCCATTGAAAGTCTTACCAGGGGTACAGACACTCGGATGCATGGGCACTCTACTCTCAGGTCTAAGATCTGAGCCACCTTTCGTTTAAGATGCAAAACTCTTTTTTCCTTTGGTTGCCTGTTTGCAGGTCCATGTTTATTTTTTTCAGTTATCTTGAGTGAGAAGGCAACCCTGCTCCCTGACCCTTATTTAAGTCAAAACCAATGATCTCTTTAGAAGAAAGGAACCATGGGCAGGGAAGACATGTCCATGATGAAAATCGAGGCT
>CABHPH010160921.1:0-45572 GCA_902168325.1 Peromyscus nudipes
CTCCAATTCCCATTCCTCCTGCCTCAGCCTCCCAGGCCTGAAGGCATATGCTGGGCTGCCATGACCTACTTATTGTCTTGATTTCCTACATATTAAACACATGTTTTCTGTTAGTCAAGTTTCTCTCCTTGGATTTTTAGTACCATCTATTATTCTTTGTTTCTTCTATCATTTTTGGTAGTACCCTCAGAGATTAAACACATATTTCACCAATTTATAAATACATATAAATGTGTATCTCACAAAACCTACTGTGAAAATTTTATACAAAGTAAATTTCTATATTTTTTGTTGTTTATACTATTTAATATTGATTTTGGACATAAATTTCTGTGTCATGAGTTACAATTTTTAGTAACGATTAATAAGACTCCTTTAATGAAGCATGTAGATGCATATTTTCTAATTATTATATTTGAGGCTTTGGTGTTTATTTCTTCCTTCTGCCCTGGACTTCCATCTTGGATCATTTATCTTCAGTCTAAGGGATTTCCTTTACAATTATGGTCCTTCTGTGAAAAGGGGGTTTATTTTATTGAGTTTTGAAGTCTGTTTTTGCTGGCTATAGAAATTTAGTTTGATAGGTTTTTCTTCAGGCACATTAAAAAATAACCTTTCTGGAATTTGGTTTCTGTTGTTATGGGTGAAAAAGAAGCAGCCCAGTTTTTGTTCTTAATATCATTCACCTGAAGCCAAGTGCAGAGGCACATGTCTGTTATCCACGTACTTGGCAAGCTGAAGCAATTGAAGTTTGACTTCAGTTCCAGCTTAGGCTACACAGCAAGACACTGTCTCAAAAAACAAACAAGCAAACAAACAAAAACAAAACAAAAGTCCAAGCAACAACAAGGACAACAATCAGAAATGGTTGTTTTCCTTGTGTGAGCACATCCCTGACTTTGACAAGGTTTTCTGCCCACCATATATACACTAGGGCACAACCCAGACATGTGAGCACAGCTGTCCTCACATGAAAGCACAACCCAGACATGTGAGCACAGCTGTCCTCACATGAAGAGCAAATTTTCTTTCCTGTCTGTAACATTTCATTTTGGACTTTTCTCATCAATAAACTTAAATTTAGGGAAGGATCTGTGACTTAGTTTACCTTACATTCTCTTGCAGCAAAGGCAGTCCCATCTCACATTTCCTACTCTTTCTGAAAATGGGACATCGTAGAGTTTAATGACATCATGCTTCTATTATTTGACATTGAATCATTTTCAAAATATGACTGTTCAACACCTACTCAATAAGCCTGTTTAAGAATTTCCAAATGATTTGGTTAACCAAATATTCTTTTTCTTAAAAACTTGTCTGTATTTTTTATTTTCTTTCATATATTATACCCCAATCACAATTTCCCTTCCCTATGATCCTCCCAGTCCATTCTTTGCTTTCCCCTTCCCCAGATCCACTCCTCTTCCATTTACTTTAAAAAAAAAAGAGTAGGCTTCTCAGGGATATCAACTGAACATGGCATAACAAGTTATAATAAGACTAGGCACAAGTGCTCTTATCAAGACTGGATGAGGCAATCCAGTAGGAAGAAAAGGACCTAAGCACAGGAAAGAGTCAGAGACACCCTCACTCTCACTTTTGGGAGTCTCACAAGAATATCAAGCTATATAACCATAACATATATGCAGAGGATCTAGTTCAGATCAATACAGGGTCTGTGTTTTTGCTCCACTCTCTGTATGCCTCTATGAGCCCTGCAAGTTTGAAGCACCTTGGGCCCTTCTGAGCTTCCCTGAAAGATAAAGAGTCTGTACAGATAAATGAGGTTTGTAACTGAAACCATACACAACTCAGGCAAATGGGACAGCTTTCTTTACTGTAGGTAAGGAGTACAACTTCCATAGACAGATGGAAGCAGTGGTGACTTACATCCCTCTCTTTGTATCAGAGTCACCTGATAAACCTTTGAAAGACTCAGTACCCATGATGAACTCTAGATCAGTTAAATTACAATGTCCAAAGGTCAGAAGCAGACATCAAGATTTAGCCAATGTTAAAGAGCCACTGTTTTGAGTAGATACAGAGTTTAGGTCCTCTCAAAGGTCAAAGAAACATTAGTAAACAGTATTTGTAAAGGTGGAGATGATTAAAGATAATTGGGAAAGAATATCTGTTGGTCAGTTATTTCAATCTGAAACTACATTTATGTGTGGATAGTGTATCTATTAGTTACGTCTGTTATTACTCTGCCCAAAGTACCTAGCAGAAACTACTTAAGTGAGGAAGACTTAATTTGTTTCAGGATTTTAAATGGTTCCATCCATAATGGTGAGGAGGGGAGAGCAGAGAAATTCACACCATGAAGAAAAAGAAGAGGAATAAGAACAAGTAGGACAAGCTATTGCCTCCAAAATATACCCCATATAACTACTTCCTCCAGTTAGACTCCATCTCTATGTTTTCATTAACTCTTGAAAATGCCATCATGTTATTAACACTTAAAGCATTAACTCACTGGTTGCATTAGAGGTTTCATGGTCTAATGTCTCAAGAATCATCCCTACAGACAGAAGCAAAGGTGTGCTTAACTACTCCCTAATGTGTTTCTTAATCTAATCAAGTTAACAATTAAGATCAAATGTGACAGTGGATATTTCAGATAACAGGCTATTAGTTGTTAGTACTTGGGTTCTTAGCAATCATCTTCAAATATTTCTCTGTACATATTTTGTTTTCTCATTCTTGTAAGTATGTCACAGGGTAAATTAGAGGTGACTAGAGTCACAGAAGCAATTTATTTTCATGTATGCTTTATTTTCTATTTCTAATAGCAATATATCTCCAAACTATATTGTATGTTCTGATTTGTAAAGTTTGTGAACAAAGTAAAGTAGAACATAGTACATAGTTCTAGAATTTTATGAAACTCTCAAAAGCCAGCCCTCTATGTCTGTGTCATTTTAATGGTAATCTAACAATAACCCTCAGAAGAAATCACAGATGAATACATCAGATTCCCTCTCAAAAGAGTTTGAATTAAGAGAATCAGAACAAGGTCCTCAGTAGTAGAACAATAACTAAAGAAAAATTTCACTCGTAGTCTGACCAGCTTCTCCCTTTTTTAAGCCCTAATAGTCAACCTCCTATTTTATGTCACTAAATACCACCATACACATTCTGAGGTATCTAAGCTAGATTGATGTCGTTTTCTGTGATCTGCAGCCAAGAGACCCATGACAAAGATTCTCTGCTTATAAAGAATTGCGAGTCCTCTTGAGTACCTTTTCCATTTTTTAGATTAGTGAACTGAGACTTGAGAAGTTCAGTCAATTGCAGTTGCAAAACTATATGAAAACGTACTTGACTTGAGGCTCAGCATTATACTCTTTCAAGTTAATATCTTTATGCTGTAAGGAAAAATAAAACACTAGAGGCATTAGATAATGACCATGTGATTAACACCTTAAATTACTTCCTAGTAGTGAATTTTGAGAGATTTGGGGTGTAATTTTTAATGTTGCTGACCCCAGTAATATTTGTACTAGATTAAAACTTTAAAAAATGTAAAAGAAATTACAAAATTTGTTTACTAATTAACCATTTTGAAGACTTATTTATCCATATCTTTTCTTCTAAGTAGCCACAGATGCTAATATGCCTAATAATTCTTATTTAAATGAAGATCAGCTTTTCTATGAGAAAGCATTTCTGATTATGCTACTTTATTTGTTAAAGAACTGAGAGAGCTGTAGATAAAAATTCAGAGAACTTGACTATTAGCGGATAACAAGAATCCTAGATATCAGAGTGATACACATGCATGCTGAGTGGAGGTTCATAGCTGACCAAGTGCTATCTTAGTTATCAGTATTATTTACTATCAACAACATTTAGAATTTATAACAGGTAAAAGACAGGAGCAGGGAAGGGAAAAGGGGTGTGTTTGTTGGATGTACAATGTATGGAAGTAGCTCAACTCAAAATTCCAGACAGCATAAGTAGTGTTTTCTGTTGTTGGTTGTTTTTGTTTTTTGGGGGGTCCACTGCCCGGCTCCCAAGTAAATCACACATGGAGGTTTATTCTTAATTTTAGCCAGCTTTTCTTAATTTAAATTATCCCGTCTACCTTTAGCCTCTGGGCTTTTCCTGTTCTCTTACTTTTGTAAATCTTACTCTTACTCCATGGCTTGCTGTGTAGTGACTGGCTCCTGGAGTCTACCTCCTTTCTGGCTCCTCCTTTTTTCCTTCAATCCTTCATCTCTTTTCTTCTCAGATTTCTCCCTCTATATATTCCCTCTGCCTGCCAGCCCTGCATGTCCTTTCTCCTGCCTTGTTATTGGCCGTTCAGTTCTTTATTAGACCATCAGGTGTTTTAGACAGGCAAAGTAATACAGCTTCACAGAGTTAAACAAATGCAGCATAAACAAAAGTAACATACCTTAAAATAATATTCCCCAACAGTTTTCCTGTAGCCACAGTCTCCTTTCTTTAGCAAAGCATTGTAACTAGAGTTTTTCTGCCTGGTCCACAGTCAGGACAAATCTCTCTCACCCGCCAGTCCCACAGCTGCTCAGACCCAACCAAGTAAACACAGAGACTTATATTGCTTACAAACTGTATGGCCGTGGCAGGCTTTTTGCTAATTGTTCTTATATCTTAAATTAATCCATTTCTATAAATCTATACCTTGCCACATGGCTTGTGGCTTACCAGCATCTTCACATGCTGTTTGTCATGGCGGCGGCTGGCAGTGTCTCCGCTCAGCCTTCCACTTCCCAGAATTCTCTCCTCCTTGTCCCGCCTATACTTCTTCCTGCCTGACCATTGGCCAATCAGTGCTTTATTTATTGACCAATAAGCAACATATTTGACATACAGACCATCCCACAGCAAAGCATCTTTATTTGATGCTCATATTTGGAAAGACCTAGAATTGACTAGAAGCCAGTGCCAACCATGTATCTGGATCCATTCGATAAGTAAAAATAGCAATATTTTAATTTGTAGTTTCCTTATAATGACATTGTACTTTTGTTCAATTTATTATTTTCATAATACATTTTAGTTTCTTGTTTTATGAAATATGATATTTTATTTATTGTAACTGGTTGGATCATGGAGACAATTTTAGTTGGCTAGCAAATGTTATAATCATTCTAAACAGGTAGTGTATGTTATTTGGTACCATGATTTCATAACATATGGCAAATCTACACAGTGAGAAACAAGCACCTGTAATACTAGGTACTTTTTCTGGCTGCATAGTACTTGTCTCCCAAATCTTGCCCACATTTATAGTACAATGTGTAAGAATTAATTTTGCTTCAAGTTATTTAAATGGGCATATATGTAGATTTTAAAATGCATAAGTCATCAGAGGAATGAAAGATTATTTAAAAATAAATTCACTCATGTTATGGAATATATATATATATATATTATCTTAAAGTTAGCTCTAGAATAGTTACATGTAATTATGATATAGAAGGGTCCATTAAAAAGAGTTCTGCTGGAAGCAATATAGAATGGGCAAAAACCACTAAAATTTTTTCATTGAAATCAGTAAAAAAAAATCTATAAAATTATGAAAATCAATAGTTTCATAACTTTGAAAAATCTGCCAGGTCATGGAGTATTTTACAAAAGCAGTTGAATTTCAAGGAGAATAAAGCATTTTAACCTACTTTTTTCCTCCACTTCTATACTACAAGAGTCTTGAGAACCTATATTTTTGTGGGTATCAGAGCTATGGAAACACTCCAGTAGCCCCTAGATTGGGAGGAATATGTTTATATCCTTCTCTCAAAAGCCAAGTCCTACAAATCCGTTAATATTTCTCTGAATGATAATTTAGTTCTTTCATCTGGACTGATTCAGAACTCCCACCAATCCTCAGAAGTCATCAAACAGGCCTCCAGAACTGATACTGAGTTTCTTGCCTCCAGAATTGTGACAGTAAATTGCCCATGACTCTAACCTTATAGAATGTCATAACAGCAGTCCTAGAAAATAACTTCTACCTTGTCGTTTCAGTTAGAGATACATGGAACAAGAATCTCTTATTATCCCCCTAACATTGGATAAGAGGACCAGATTGAGAATCCAGATCGTCATAGTTGTAGATTTTATTCTTCCATTGACAGTGTCTTCATTGTATTGCACAGAGCCTTCTGGGAAGCCCAACCTATGTATTGTAGACTTATAGCTTTGTGAAATCCCCAGAAGAACAAGGATGATCACTTTTCAGACAATTATGTCTCTTGGGCCTCATACATTGCTAACATGCTAATACTGTAGCTTAGCATTTTAAGTATGTCATGAGATGAAAACAGCAATTTCAAAATCTTTTAATGTAACAGGAAACATGCATCAAAGTAAGCAATGGACTGGTCTAGTACTGTGGTGTATACGAATCTCAATGTATAAAATTAAACATTTTACATGGATATAAAGCATCCAACCATTGCAGAGACATGAAAAGGATAAGCATACACCTCCAACAGCACAGCCCTAACATATAAGGAAAGCTGACAATATTAAAGAGTTAAAATGATAATTTTACAATAATAATTGGTGACTTTAACTCACTGCTTTCACCAATGGAGAGAAGAACTAGGAAAAAATTCAACAGTAAAATCAAAGTCTTAAATAACACCGAGTCATCTAGAGGTGATGGATACCTGCAGTGTACCACCTGACAACATAGCACCCCATTTTCAAGAGCACATGGTACACTTTGAAGGAAAGACTAAGTTAGACCATAAAGAAAGTCTTGGTGGATTTTACAAGGTATAAACCTTCCTGGTCAAGTTCCACTTGATTTCTCCATGTTTCATGACCAGTGTGTGTGGTGTCTTTAGCAACAGGGTCTTACTATCAATTTCCTGGGTGCCAAGTTCTTGTGTTCAAACTATATATTGAGTGAAAGTTTTAAAAAAATTACTATAAATATTTAAAATAAAAAATAAGTTGAGATCATAGAAAGTACGCTTCTTGAACACCCTCGCAATAGTCTGTATTGTTTCAGAGGTCTCTGAGCAATAACTCACGGGGACTTTAGGACAGAACCTACTACTGCCCCTTTGGTAAACCGGCATAATCCCTAACGACACTCTAAATCTTATGGTTATACGCACAGATAAGTGTATATTTCAGTCCTCTTCAGGGAAGCCCCTCTCTACACTAAATGGAGACCATCCTAGAAAACTACAATTGGACACAATGCAGACATTAACAGATTATGGGGAACTCAGCCCCAGTGGTTACTTCTTCATCACAGCTCTGCAACTATGGCTCAGAGAACATTGCGGAAGATGGGGAGCAGGGGAGGAATGCTTGTAAAATCCAGAATACCAGAAGTCATAAAGTCTGTTGAGTAACAGTCTCCATGGCTGCGTAAACAAGACTGTGACAATGACAGTGAGCATACAACATGGAGGAGGGATAACTTCATGGGGTCCCAACCTCAAACAAAGACCTACAGGTAACTAGTGGCTGCTGGAAGGAGGAGAATTAGGACTTCCTAGTTTTCCAATGCAGAGAGGCTTCGGCCCTGAAATTGTATACAGACAAACAACAAAAGTGGACTCAGAAGGTTGTATTTATAAATTTGTGCATACATACACATATGCATATATCTGTATGTATGTAACAATAACAATCAAAGAAAAAGAGGCTATCAACTTAAGATTAGGGGAACATGAGAGGGATTGGTGGAAGGGTAGCTGGGAGGGCCTGGAGAGAGGGAAGTGATGTAATTCTATGTCAATTAAAAATAATAATAATAAACTTATAACTGCTTAGTTGATATGAAAGTTCTTTATGTGCATTCCTTATTTACCACCAAAATCTCTTCTCTCTTTGAATCCCTATGTTAAATAGAGCAAATCTGACCCTTTGTTGAAACCCAAATACGTTTTGCTTCATTCTGCCTTCATATTTTGGTTCCTCTCAGATTGCCTCAAAGCCATAATCAAAATCATACTTTGCCCATTAATTCCCTGTGCTTCTCTCAGGTAAGTGCCTGTAAGTATTTCACACACAGTTATAATGGAACCAGTAAGGCTTTCAGAGGTCCTCAACCTGTGGATTGTGACCACGTCAGGGGTTGCATATCAGATATCCTGTATATCAGATATTTACATCAAGATCGTAACAGTAGCAAAATTAAAGTTATGAAGTAGCAACAAAATAATTTTACGGTTGGGGGCCACCACACCATGAGGAACTGTATTAAGGGTTACAGCACTAGGAAGGTTGAGAATCATTAGTTTAGACTCTAGGGTAATTACATATATATGCATGCTCATACCTGCACAAAATCTTTCCCTCTACTCATCAGTATTTAAAAAAAAAAGTGTTTTGTAGCGAATAAGTATAGGTACTTCATAATAACTTTTTCTAGATTGAAATGTTTTTCTTGATACATTTTTCTGTCCTTATAATCCCCCCTTCTCTCTCTCTCCATCTGTCTGTCTCTCTGTCTGTCTGTCTCTCTGTGTTTGTCTCTCTCTCTGTCTCTGTCTCTCTGTCTGTCTCTCTCTCTCGGTCTGTCTCTCTGTCTGTCTCTGTCTCTGTCTCTCTCTGTCTCTCTCTGTTTGTGTGTGTGTGTGTGTTATGTGTGTGTGTGTGTGTGTGTGTGTGTGTGTGTTTTAGTGGGGATTGAACCTAGGATGTGGGAATGTTGAACAGGCTGTCTACCACTGAGCCACATCCAAAGCTGGAACCTTTTTCCTCTTAGAAAGCATACTTACTTGTAGCATGAATCTTAAAGAGTCTTATTAACAAAATCAAACCCGGGCCAGGTATTGGGGTGAACATTGGAAGGTCAGAGAGACAGAACAAACCACAACTAACCTCACCTGGCCAACTTCTCAGCTGATCTTGTTTCCTCAGACTGGATGCCCCGAGCCCTCATCCAGAATGGGTCTCAGCTGAACTGCTGCTAGAAGCCTGAATGCTTCTCCAGGCCAAAATGCCTCTAGTTTCTGGTCCTCACGCCTTATATACCTTTCTGCTTTCTACCACCACTCCCTGGGATTGAAGGCGTGCTTTCTGGGATTAAAGGCGTGGGTCACCACGCCTGGCTGTTTCCCATGTGGCCTTGAACTCACAGAGATCCAGAGGGATTTCTGTCTCTGGAGTGCTAGGATTAAAGGCGTGTGCTACTACTGCCTAACCTCTGTTTAATATTGTGGCTGTTCTGTCTCTGACCCCAGATAAGTTTATTAAGGTACACAATATTTTGGAACACAATACCACCACACTTACTGCTACTTATTTTCCTTTATCTTTGCTCTTTCCCATTTTATGAGCTCAGGCCACATGCGCTAGAGAATGGCTTCAGGCAGGTTCTATCAAAGTTAACATTTCCATTCCCTTGACTTCCTTACAATGTCTTTGTCTTCAAGTACACTTTTTCTTTTCTTTTCCACCCAAATGAAATAAACTTACACTTCACATCACATGGTCATTTCTGTTTGCGTCCAGGAACCATCCTTTCTGATTCATTTGGCACTTACTTAAAAGATCTGCCTTCAGTGTGAGAAATCTTTGTGTAGTCTAGTCTCCAAGTTAAAAACGCTGGCTATTGTGTTCTTTAATTGCATTTTCATTATAAATCTCTTCCCTTAAAACATACAGTACTTCATTAGGACCAAATCTACCATTTGCTCTCCCTGTACATCAACAAGTTTCCGTTTTATTCTACTACAGTAAAATAGATTTGCTCTCACTGATGTTGCAGCTAATAGATGATACATTTTCCTGTAAATGTTTACATTATTTTCACCTCATAGTCTCTCAGTTTCCTATTCTAAATCCTCTATCAACATACAAAGGTCCGTTCAACACAGCAGTTCTTCTCTAATGTCTGTAGTTATTCATGTGCATTTAATAAAATTCACAAAATAAAAATGCACAGCTCGCTTCTTTACTACAAAGCAAATATTTGTGTTATGTCTACAGATTTAAGAGAGAATGTTTCCATAGGCCTCCTTCCTATGCTTTCTTGATCATTATTCACCTTCTTTCCTAACACAGCTGCTTTTAAAAATAGTTTTACCTCTAAAATATGCATTCTTAAGTAGTACTGTTTAACAGAAACCCTATAATATGTCATCTTTCATAGCAGGCTTCTTTTGCTCAATAATATGCTTATGAAATCTACTCCCTATGGTGAGTATAGCAGTCATGAATTCATATGCAATTTTGGTCTTATGGGATTCTAATGAAAAACAGCACAACATATATTTTCTTCTACTGCAAGGTGTTATCTTGCCTGTCTTTTGTTTGTAGCCTAAAATAATGTGATTATGAAGAAATTTCAATTCTCTTTCAGGCACATGAAATTTATTGACCCTAGATTTAGGAATATGATGTTTGCATTATGAATCACATGGTATATGTACCATTTGTAGATACTGTAAAGCAAGTATGCACATTTTTAGGAACAATTTTTATAACCCTATCAACATTGTAGCTGGTTCTTTTTGTCTAGGTTTTTGCTAATGTCTAGCTTGATCAGTTTGCATTTTCAACAATTCTGGGTGCTGGGCTTTGTCTATGGTGGTAGCTCAGGGATGTTTAATATATATTTGTAGGAAGACCAATGAAACAGTATTTCTTCATGTTTACTGATTGTTATATACTCAATTTTGGTAAGTTTCTAGTGTGTGTGTCTTTCTCTTATGTTACTGGATTATCTGTCTTTTCCTATATCGGCATTAAAATTATTGTGGATATTGCTCCTGTGTCAGTTATATGAAGCTTGTTCTTTAACTTGTAACTTTAACTTGTTCTTTAACTCAGCTTAATGATAAAAAGAAGTATTTTAATATATCAAATCTAACAACCATTTCCACTATATGTACTTGTTTTTAATGTTCCTTTTAAGAAAGAACAAAGGTTGTCATTAT
This sequence comes from Peromyscus nudipes, assembly GCA_902168325.1. Classification (NCBI taxonomy): domain Eukaryota; kingdom Metazoa; phylum Chordata; class Mammalia; order Rodentia; family Cricetidae; genus Peromyscus; species Peromyscus nudipes. The sequence continues at coordinate 10,878 of CABHPH010160921.1, forward strand.
AGTGGTATTTTATTTGTACTGAAATGTGATTTTATTTGTATGTTAATAAATAAAGTTGCCTAGGGGTCAGAGCTATTAGCAAGCCATAGCGAAAGCCGGTTGTGGTGGCGCACGCCAGTAGGATTTGCTGAAGGAGGCATACGCCTTTAATCCCAGCACTTGGTAGGCAGAGCTAGGTAGATCTCTGTGTGTTCAAGGATACAGCCAGCATTGGAGAGACATGCTCCAATGTGTGTCTGGAGGTCTGTACAGACAGGCAGTGACGAGGCAGTCACATGGTTGGGTTTACAACCAATGAGAAGGCAGAACAGAGAGTCTATTTAAAGGCAAACAGATAGGAAGTAGCTCTCGTTTCAGAAAGGTCTCTTGGCTGAAGAGGCTAGCTGCAGCAGGCGGGTAAGGTTCTTAGCTCTGACCTCTTGGGCTTTTATCTTTACATTGGCTCTGTGTTTCTTATTTAATAAGACGTTGGTTACATCTACATTTGGCGCCCAAGATATTCTCTGAATTAGTTCTTTTCTGTTTAAGTGGATAATGCACCTGGAAATGATTTTTGGAGTTTCCTTCTTGTGAATAGTAACCAATCCTAGGGTTATTCATTAACAAGTCTATTGTCAGTCTGCAGTCATGCAGGGCCATTGCCATCACAAAACCCCTGTAAGACACAGAGATCTAGGGCACTTGGTGCTAGAAAGTGCCCTGTAGACATGACAGGGAAAATACACTCATGAAATCTCAATGGTATGGTTGCCTGAACAAGACCGGCACAATAACAACACCACTTGGCATGCTTTGTGCCCAGGGGAATTTCAACAGGGTCACACCTCTAGATGAAGAGCAACAGGGAGTCAATAGATCCTGGGAGGGAAAAATCAGTTTTCTCTAGGAACAAGCTCTTATATAGATTGTCAAGTTCCAAGTGGTCAGTCCTGTACACATGTTCACACAAACAATATTACATCGTCTCAATAGGTTGTATATACATATAACAATAATAGTTAAAAAGAAGACCATGGATTTGGGAGGGAGGGGGACACACGAGGCGTTGTAGGGGAAGGGGAAGGGAAACGGGAATGGATGGAGTGGTAGAGATACAGTGCTTATGTTTGAAGCTCTCAGGAAAAATAGGTATATATTCATATATGCATATGAAGAAACAGTGTCAGATATTTCCAATGCTGAAAAAAAAAGTCCAAAGTAAAAACCACATTTAATGGGAAAAGAAGTATGAGAAGCATGTAGGGGCAGTCATTCAAGAGGGCTATCGCTACAAAAGTGGTAGTTACATTGAGCAATGCTTGTTTTCACTCAGTTTGCTATTTTGATTGATCAGAAAAGAAACTATCTTTTTTTTTGTACATAATGACTGTGGATTTTCAGGCTTCGGTGGAGTAAAATAACCATGATTAAGATATTAATTGCACAAGAACCTCATAATCAGCTCTCTGACCTGTCGAGCCGGGCAATCACATGCTTGACAGAAGTCCACTTAATTTCTTTACACATGGTGTTCTTTGGAAAGATGTTAGAGCCCTAATAATAAAGCATTGACTAGTTTTTCTTCATACATTAAAACAACTTGTTAGTGCCCACACAGGGGGGGTTTCTGCTCACTAGCACACTGCCTGTCCTTCGTGCACCCTGACAAGGATGCCTATAAGTTCACTGCCATTTTGACACTCGGTGGGGCAAATCTTTAGACTCTCAATCCTTTTAAAGTGTCATTTGTCTTCATATATATATTTACAATTATCTTATTAACTTCCACAGAGCTCCTGAATTTGTTTGGGGCTGCAATGGCTTAGAGAAGACTGATGTGTTTACTTATTGTGACCTGTAATGCCTGACCATGGGCTCCTCCTCCATTGGGGATTCCTACCATTTCTTTCAGTCTGTTACAGCTTTCAGGAAGACGAGTGGATCAGATCTCCTTGGGCTTATTGACAGTTATTTGATGTATCTGACATTATGATTTAATCTTTCCTTAGTTTTCAGTTCTTTAAAAAATATAAGATTGTAGGTCAACTTTAATATCTATCAACCTTAGTTAATTTTCTACTTTACGCATAGATTCTTTCATAGTAATATCTGTAGATACAGTTTCTTTCCTTTCTTTGTATTCATTTCTCTTCCTTACTTTACTGACAAGGACCAACCGTATAATGTTGAACAAAACCATAATCGGCAGCTCTGTTTCACTCTCTATTTACAGGCGTACTTTAGAACTCAGTCCCTAAATACAATCTTTATCAACTTTATCAGATTAAGGAAATTTAAACTAGCTTCTGAGTGATCAACCCTGGCCCAGAGAACTAGAGCCCAGGCCTTCAAAAGTGAATCACAGGTTGGAGAAGACTTAGAATGTGAGGTAAGGTCAAGGTTGCAATGAAAATGCTTCCTGAATAGTGAATGAAGCATTTCACCCAGGACAGTCGGTCCAATAGGAATTATTCCTGTCTCCTACCAGAATCAAACTCGAGGTGGGAGGTCAGCAGTTGGAGATGAGGAAGATGATAGAAGTGCTGTGGTTGTAGATCAGAGTATTCATTTTCTTTCTTCCTGCCTTGTAAAACACCATGGTGCTCTATACTTATGACATTAGTTCAAGTGAGCAAGACTCATTCCAGAAGAGCTCTCACAGAAGAAAACCATCGGGGTAGACTTCTCATCTCCACCTGATCCTTAGGGTCAGGTGAAAGGCTTCAGAAAAGGTAGTGGGCACTTTGAACAGACAAAGCTGTTGTCTAGGGCTTAAGCTATTCATGTCTCATGAATCTTTGCCCACTTCCCCTCCCTTCCCTAGGGGCAGTTATAAGGGAAATTAGAGGTAGCAGGAGCATGGGGGAAGGGAAATCTACTAAAAACATTTTGTTCAAAAATGCCATAATGGTATTTAATACCCAATATGCTAACATAAAAATATTAAAAATGTTTAAAATGTAAAGAGTTGGTATTTCTCTCAGAGGATGACATGGAGCTAGAGGACCTTAATCAGAGCCAAAGGAGTAGACCACTAGAAGCTAGAGGTAGTTGGAGTATAGAGCTGAGTCATAGGACCACAGAACTATGAAGAGAAAAGCACTGTAAGGCTTGAGATTCATCATAACTCCCAAAGAATGATAACAATGACACCAGATGTGTGAGCCAAGGATGAGGACTACAGGCCACTTTCTTCCTTCCTCCTGTTACATAAGCCTCTGCTTTGCCCTTGGATCAGTACCCAGGAGGAAATTCACGAGGATTTTGGAAGGAATTAAGTATTTCTGGTTGAGAGCTCATTGCTGGAAGTAGTACGCACATGGAGCATAATCAAAAGGGCCAGAGTGTTTCTCCAGGTTGTCGACAAGTAGAGAAATTTACCTGTAGTTAAAGTCCCTGTTCTGAAAGATATGATAATAACATTTCTAAGAAGTTCATTTTTTTTTTTTAAGAAGAGGCCATTCTGGACATTTGTTGTCATCACTACATTTCCCAATGTTCTTTTAATAAGAACCAAAGGAAAAGAGGTCCACTCTGAATTAAAGAAAATAACAATAACAACAACTTCTGGAGCCTCCCTACATTTATTTATTGACATTTTCAAACTTGTCACCAACAATATTTTAATTTTTATTTTGTGTGTGTGTGTCACTGGAAAACTTAGAAAAGTGTGTGTGTGTGTGTGTGTGTGTGAGAGAGAGAGAGAGAGAGAGAGAGAGAGAGAGACTGGGTGTGTATATGTGTGTGTGAGAGAGAGAGAGAGAGAGAGAGAGAGAGAGAGAGAGAGACTGAAATTGGATTGAACCTAGGGCCCTATGCATGTTTGGTAAATGCTCTACCACTGAGCTGTATCCCTAGCCAAAACTTAAAAGATATTTTTATAAACCACCCCTTATGGCAAGCATTAAAAGGGACCATTTCTTAAGCCAACAGTGTCAAATAGAGTTTGTGCTGTGGATATCGCTCTGTATAAATAAAATGCTGATTAGCCAGTAGCCAGGCAGGAAGTATAAGCAGGACAAGCAGAGAAGAGAATTCTGGGAACAGGAAGGTTGAGTCAGGAGACACTGCCAGCCCCCGCCATGAGTACCAACATGTAAGATACCGGTAAGCCACGAGCCATGTGGCAAGGTATAGATTTATAGAAATGGGCCAATTTAAGATGTAAGAACTAGATAGCTAGAAGCCTGAGCCATTAGGCCAAACAGTTTAAATAATATGAGTCTGTGTATTTATTTTATAAGTGGGCTGCGGGACTGCCGGGGCTTGGCGGGAGAAACTCTCCAGCTACAGACCACAATAAAACACAATGTGATTCATGCATCAGGACAGGTGCAAACAACACTAGCTTGCCATGGAGACACAGGATTTATAGGATAGTAGAGGGGTGCCATAGAAACAAAGTTAATTGGCAACAGCTTTGTGTATAACTAGTCAATTGCTTCCAGCTCAATTTGTTAATTGGTCACAGCCAACCAAAGCTTAGTTACTATGATTGAAATCTGTATCATTTGGTTGCTTGAGGCCAGTACAGGTATTTGGTCTCAACACATAGACTCTGATAATTTTATTTAATGCAAGTATTAGTATCTGCTGTTACTTCAGGATGTGTATATAATAAAGAATTAACCAGGGAATTTGCATTCTCCTTATAAAGTTGTAGGACAGTATGACTCTCTAAAGGAAACCATAATACAGTTACCCATAAAGTTATTTTTAACAATTATATCTAACAAAGAAAAGTAAACCCAAACATGGAGAGCCATACAGAGAGGAGACTCAAAGTTGCTTTCATTTCTAGCTGACAATGAGGGGAGGTGAAAATATGCAGAGATGGAATGAAACACAACAGGCTGATGACTTAACTAACCTTTTTAAGGCCCAGTATGGCTCAGTTCAACAACACAGAATCCCTAGATCAGTGGTTCTCAACCTTCCTAATGCCTCGACCCTTCAATACCGTTCCTCAAGTTGTGGTGAACCCCCCAACCATAAAATTATTTTTGTTGCCCCTTCATAAGTGTAACTGTGCAACTGTGATGAACTGTAATGTAAATATCTGTGTTTTCCAATGGTCTCAGGTGACTCCTGTGAAAGGGTCGTTGGATCTTGGGGTCGAGACCCACAGGTTGAGAACCACTGTCCTAGACGCTACAGCAGATAGGAAAAATAAATAGGTCAGACTCACGGCTCAACTCCTTCCCATGATTCTCTATCGAGTGTTTATACAGAAGGTTGCTGTCCTAAGAGAAAGGACCGGAGGCAGAAGTGAGAGGTAGCCTGCAAGCAGGAGCATAGCCAATACATCCTGATCCCCATGGCCGATGATCAGCTCCCACGCAGTTACTGAAGGCTGGGCATATAGCAGGGGCTCAGAGGACCCTCAGGCATCACTGAACTCTGACAGGGAGGAGAGCAAGTGCAACAAGCCTCTCCTTATCTCCCTCAATCTGCACCAGCAGAAGGCCGAAAGTGGGCAGAAGGGCGGAGAGAAACTCTGGCCAATCCTGCGAAGGTTCTGGTCCTGCCCACTGACCACCAGTAGCCAATGAGTAACTACTCATTGGCTTCCAATTACAGCCGCAGCAAAGCCCATATCCGGGAGTCCTATTCAGTTATCAGCTTTGCCCTCATTGCTTGGCCCAGCAGCTTCACAGGTGTCTCGTTTTGAGTCTCCACCATCACTTTATACGCAATACCAGAAGATCAAACTTTTAAAGGTGCCGCGAAGAGGCAATGAGACGACTCACCATCAAGAGAAGGTGTCTACGTTCAGAACTGGGATGGTCAAATGAAGAGGCACGCACGCAGAGAGAGAGGAAGGAACAAAGGGGGAACGGGGTGCGGGGGGGAGGTGAGACGAAAGGAGTGAAGGAGAGGACCTAATACAACAGAGCCTCTAATAGAACCCAGTATACTTTTAAAAATAAATCATTTTTTCCACAGGTTCAAATATTCAGCCAAATGTCTTATGAGATTATTTTACAGGTTATTTAAATGTTTAGTTTATGAAACTTTAGTTTGGGCTCTTGAAGATTCTTAAGGATTTTCCCATAATTTTAGCTCTCCTTGCAATTTACAAGCTGAAGAAATTGGACTTGGTGGTGTCCTCCATGGGGTGCACTGGACTTCATTTTTTTCCTTCATGTTCTCATTCAACACGTTCACCTGTTCTCTGAATTTCTTCTAAACTAGCAGTTGAAGCGAGACTCTTGACCAGATTCAATTTGAGCCTTTTGAACAAATTTTATGTAGGTGGTTCTGGGTCCATCAAGATTCTATTATGTTGCTGGAAGGATATTTTCTTTTCTTTCTTTCTGTCTCTTTCTTAGCTTTTGTTTGTTTTTGGGTTTTGTTTGTTTGTTTGTTTTGTTCTTGGGTTTTTGTTGTTGTTGTTGTTTTGAGATGGAGTTTCTCTGTTTTGACAGCTTTGGCTTTCCCGGACCTCACTTTGTAGACTAGGCTGGCCTCGAACTCACTGAGCTCTGCCTGCCTCTGCCTCCTGAGTGCTGGGATTAAAGGCATGTGCTGCCATGCCCGGCTGTATATTTTGTTCTTTTATTAACTCATGTGTGCATGTCCCACAGCAATGAATTGCTAAATTACCTATTGGAGTCAATCAATTTCAGGTTTGGATATTTAAAATTTGTTTTTAAAGTTTTCATGCTCGCTAACTTGGATATTTTTCCTTTTATTTGCCGGTGGGGTGACTAGTTAAAATTGTGGCTTTTTTTAATGCATTGGGCTATGTTTAAAAGCTTTAAGATTATAACTCAGTGGCGGGTTAAGCTTCCATTTCATTTTAGAGAGATACAATGAAACAATCACCCTTAGATTCTACTCCTGTCTCTCAGGGTGGCCCCCTTAGGGCTCACAAAGCTTGTACTATACACAGTAGTGTGTCTTAAAAGTTCAGACTCCACTGAGAGAGGTGAGCTGCTTCCCAGCATGCCCCTCTTCACTGTTTCTACCAAGCCTCCCTGCTTATGCTGTGAGCCCCAGAGCAGAGTCCCCTCGACTGGGGCCAGCTGGAAGCAGCTTGTGCCTTGCTAGGAAGAACATTCACAGATAAGCAGTCTCCAGAAGCGATGATGCTGGAGGAAAACATTCCTCCCCTGGAGTCTCAGAGGAAGAAAGAGAAAAATAAAAAATAAAAAAATAAAAAAAAAGAGTATTTCAGCTGTGAAAAAGCTTTACTTTGTTCACTAGCCTCCCTCCTACACTGAATAGAAAAAGAAAAACTGACTTCAGGTAAATTTATGATTCTGAATTTTGGCAAAAAGAGCTGCTTCCATTAATCTTTCTGCGCGTTTGAACCTTAGCAGGACTATATATAGCAGTCAGCGGCATGGATACTGACCCTTCTGCCTCAAACTCGCATTTAGATGAGAATACAAGCTTCTAAGCTGCTAAGATTAGTAGAGGAGAAAGAAGGGAGATAAAGTAGGTCCCTCTTTACAGGGCTTCTATTATTGATAAGACCTCAGAATAATTTGACTCGGTGTGCTTAAATCTGGAATCAGTTTACACTTGCTGGCCGCGCAATCCTCTGGAGCTCAGCAGCAACCTTAGATGCTCAGGACTGATACCGCTCAGGTGGAAGTCCCGCTTTCGGGTAAAGAGCCGTTCAAAACTTCCTCTGAAGCCTCCTATCTATCAGGCCTCTTAGGTTGCTTGTAGTTTCTATTTGCTTAGAATAAAAATGTCAGAGGAGGGGAATGTGAATGCAGAGGATGTTCACAAACCAGGGAGGATGAAGCAACATGAACACAATTGCATCATCCCTTAACATCAAAGCCTATGGCTACGTATATAATGTGGTTTAAAAGGTGACTGTGTAGGGAGGCAGTGACTATGAGAAGCTCACAGTGAGCTCTTCAAATCAGACTTCCCGTAGAGAAATTTGTCTTGGTTGCAGTAGCCCCCCCATCCAGTTGGGCAGTTCATTAGACAGGTGAGTTTCCTATTCCTGAGCAAAGGATGATGCTAAATGTACGCATTTCCTAAACTTGCCACAATCAACTTAATATAACTGTGGGCAAAATGCTGAGGAAGTAATCAGAGTACATGTATGATCACTTGGGACTTTAGGAGCAGGGGATATACATGATAGTCAGCTGCTCTGAGTCACAAAATATGTATTTGAAATTGCCTTCATTGCTCTGTGGTTTAGAACTCTTTACTTCCTATTACTGGTAGTTGTGATTTTCTGAATTACTTGTTGTACAATGAATCCTTAAATATTACTAACTTCATTCTCGTCCCATTGCCTTAGCTGTCAATTTTGTGGTTGTATAAACATTTTTTTTCTGTCACAAGCATGTTTACCATCTTCGCTAGAATGTAACAACTGGTAGCAAGAACTTGGAAACTGAAGCAAACATTTTTAGCTGCGCAGCCCAGATTCTACGTTTGCCCTCTCTACTCTGAGGGCATACATTTTCATCAGGGAATCCAGATTCAGTTCTCTGAATGTGATTGAAAAAATGTCTTCTATAAACAACAGTACTTCCTTAACCACACTGGTGCATGGTCAGAGCCTGCTGTATGGATATTGCTTTTTTCTTCATTTACTGCCTCTTTCTTTCGTTCTTTCTCTCTCTCTCTCTCTCTCTCTCTCTCTCTCTCTCTCTCTCTCTCTCTCTGTGTGTGTGTGTGTGTGTGTGTATGTGTGTGTGTGTACATGTGTGTGGAAGTACACATGCCTATACCCATGGAGGCCCGAGGAGAATGTCAGGTGTCCTGTTATATCACTCCCTGCCTTATTCCCTTGAGACAGGATCTCTCACCGAATGAGGTTCTAGGTTGGCAGCCAGCCATCCCCCGCAATACTGCTGTGTCTACCTATCAGAGCTCTGGGGTTACAGGCACATGCTGAACAGTAGCTGTTTGTTTGTTTTCATAGATTCTGGGGATCTAAACTCAGATCCTCATTCTTGTGAACTAAGCACTCTTTCTTGATGAGTCAATGCTTCAGCCTAATTTTTCTCCCTCAAATGAGTTTTCTTCTTCAGATATATCTTATTATGATCACAAATAGCATATCCCATACCTCAGGCCATTTGTCTGGTTATGGAGCATCCATATTAAAAGAAGAAGCATTTTTGCTAGTTTTAAAAATCTTCAACATTTTAAAGAAAACAGAATTTTGCAATTTGTATGTTTTTAAATATTTCGTCATATTTTAAAGTAGTAAGATCAGCATGTCTCCTTGACTAAAAATTTTCATTATTTACAAAACTATATGATTCTGTGAAATGTGTTATATGATCAAAAATTATCCATAATTATTGTTTTAAAATGCTGAGCAGTGACTTGCTAAGAAGCTTCATTACAATTTCAACTGTGACCTTCTTTTATTCCATTAGAAATGTCATGTTTCATGTGCAATGAATATATTAGCTCCACTATCATATATAAAGAGGGGCTGTGGATATTTTACCCAGGCCCTAGTAGTTAAAAAATCATTGCAGAAATTTATATGTATGCTTATATGCATATATACCAAATGTAAGCATGACAAACTCATCAAAAAGATTGAAAAAAAGGTTTCTAAAGTATTATTATATTCTCTTTAAACCTCCTGTAGGAAAACTAGGATGCAATATATTGATTTCCCTAATCTTCATTTTCGTTAAAGCTTCCACTCTTACCATGGTTTAATTACTGTCAATTACCTAAGAGGATTTTACACCTTGATCATCAAATCTCATGCTTGTCAGAGACTTCAGAAATTATCTAGTGTTTGCCAATTTTAAGGGATAATTTCAATCAACTAGGGTGCTTTAAAAACAAACAGACATCCCACTGTCGGAGACTCGGATCTTATAGGGAACAGAATTTAAAAATGTCATGGAATGGTCATCATATTTGACAGCCCTATGTATTAAATCTTCTCTACAACATTTGGCCAAACTTCAAAATTTTATTTGGTCTGTGATTGACCACCGTTGGTGCCAGGAAACTTCATCCTTCCAAATGGTGCTTTTTTTTCTTTTTTCTGCTATGTCTCTTGTAATAGCCTTTTTCATATTGAATCTAATCTTTTTGGTTGCTTCCACCTAATTATCTCATTATTATTTGTGATTAAAAAAACCAACAAATTAAAGTTTTGCTTTATGTAGTAGTCCTTTGGCTGTTTGAGAGTGACTTGTATGTCTTGAGTTTGCTTTAGGATCAGCAATCCAAATTCAAGGACAGTTGTGGGAGGCCAGCTCCCACCTTTTTGAATGGTCCTTAGGAGGAGAGAGGGATATGAAAATATCAGATAGAAAGAGACTCCTACAGGACGAGAAGAAAGACAGAAACACAGGATAGCTTTGGGAAGACCTGAGTCAATACTCAACAGCCCAGAAGTTTATTCAAAAGGGCTTTTTATAACAATGCCAAGGGGTGTGGCAAAAGACTCCCCTTTGCTAGATCAAAGCACACCGCACAGTCAAGTATAGACCCTTCCAAACACCTGACAACCACACCTATGGCCAATCATCCCCTTATGCAGCCCTGCTGGGTAAAGCAAGTACAGGTTCTTGGACCTTGAGTAATTTGGGCTTCCACAGTTTTTTTTTTTTTAATTTTTCAACTATTAAAGCCCATGGTTCTCTTCTGGACACATTCTAACCCTCTTCCTATGTTTTTCTAGGCAGTCTAAAAGAGTGAGAGAGGTACAAATTAATCACCATTCTCTGAAGCTACTAAAGGTGTATGGAGTTGAAAACTGTTCTGTTAGTTTATATGGTTCTTACTCTCAATTAGTATGATTCTGTTTTCATGATATGTGCTGATAATAAGTTAAGTCATCTCTATTGAATTAATGTGACATTGGCTTTTGAAGGTTCAAATGCTAAGTTTTTGTGTAAAACATGTTTTGTTGCATCTAACCCATCAATACATATTACAGTGGTGCTTCAGACCTTGTTCCTCAAATGCATAGACTCTTCCTCCTAGCTCCTTATTATTCTTGAACAGGTAAACCTACTTAGCATGTTTTTGTCCAGTTCTGGGCATTAAAAAACCAAGAAGTTGGAGGTCTAATCTAGAGGTCATTATAAACATGTTTAACATTACTTCAAATGTTGAAATCTCAAGAATGTAGTTACTAAATCTACGTGTAAGTTCTCTCAATGTTTCCCATAAACAATGAGGATCCTACTAAAACCTCACAGAAATCTAGAGACTTCCTCAGTTTTCCAGATTAGGAAAGCAAAGAAAGGGGTTTAATGAAAACAATTTGTTCTCTTTCTACTGTGATTGCTTGAGATTTTTACTAATTTACTTTTTGTAGCATATTCCTTCCCAGATCCTGGAAAGCTGTCATCATTGAGATCTTGGGATTGTGAAATCTACTTTTTCTTCCTGGTTTAAAGATTAGACCAAAAATTCCTGATGTGCAGTTTCTGTGTATCTTTTTTTTTTATTGCCAAGATATCTAAACAATAACTGAGAGTGAGTCCAGAGTCTTACTCTAGAAACTTTCTGTATCTTCCTCTTCTTCCCCAAATCCTTGAGAGTAGCTTTGCACTTCCTTTGGGGCAGCCAAAGATAGGATGACAAGTTGTCATATTGGCAAGTAAGTCAAGCCTCTCTGTTATCCAAATCCATTAGGAAAATTAATGCTACCATGTCTCTGCCTTGCAATCCCTTCCCATAAAACAGTGCACACCAAGGACACAGACCTATGGCAGGAAAAGTGACACTAAATTAATAGTACTTGAATGTATCTGAAGGCATAGAAGACAGTGGACTTAACTCAAGTATGTATCACTTAAGCCCATGTTATGTGCTCTTTTCCTCCTTCTGCATGAGAAGACTCATCACAAAGGCAACCTGGAGAAATCATCAATGCCTTCATATGAGCTCCAGCCACTGTTTCTGCATGCTTATAAGCACACGCACAGTATATATAGCTGCCTGCTTTCCTCAATAATGTTCTTAAATTCCTGGTCTTGTCAAACTCCATTTCTATAAAATAAATCTTCAATAGAATGCCTTTGGATCAACATTTCTGAATCACAAGGTGAAGCATTTGACCTCGTTTGGAAGAGTTATTTCCAACTCAGGAGACATTTAAAACTTTTTGGTATTTATCCCAGCTGTTCCAATGAAAATCTGTTTCATTTGCCAGTCAAAAAAAGATAAGAATGAAGAGTTCTGTGTGTTTGTTGCTGATGGCTCCCAAGGATGGACCTGATGGGGCAGGGGCATGGGGGAATGAAGAAGTGACATATGTACATACAGATAGACAGACAGGAATGCTGGGGTCAGGCTGACTGGGTTCTCTGGTAGAGAAACCCCAGAACCTGGGGAGGTCAGCATACTTATTATATAGAATTGAATACTAAAGTGAGGTTATTACATACAGCTGGATTAGGGGGTGGGGCTAGTACACACAGACTAACAAGAAGGCAGAGCTTGTGGTATACAGTTGCATCAAAGAAACATGTTTAGCTAGTCTCAGTGGGAGCAGTCTCTGTAGAACAGTCTTCAGGCTATGAATATTCAAGGGGAGAGAGCTACGGTGGACATTTCTGCACACACTGTCAATATCCACATATGGACCAGAAGGGAAAGCACTGTCGTTTTCCTCTGGGTCTCATGACAGGGAAGACTTTGCAGTTTCCCCAAGGGTCTGATGAGAAGGTCCTTACCATGGCCGGCTCCTGTCGACAACACGCATTTACTCAGGACTTCACACACTCAAGGTTCCCCCAAGTTTTGTTTTTCTGTTTATTTGTTTTTCCTAAGTTTCAACATACACTAGTCTCTCAAGTCAATGGCTACTTTGACATGTTCTGCATCTTCCCTATTTTGGCACAAGATGACTTTTGTTAGATGCTCGCCTCCTTTTTGTTATGTTTTTTCAAGACAGGGTATCTCTGTGTAGCTTTGGAGCCTGCCCTGGAACTCACTCTGTAGACCAGGCTGGCCTCAAACTCACAGAGATCCACCTGCCTCTGCCTCCTGAGTGCTGGGATTTGACACTTGCCTTCTTAATGCAAATGATATGATTATGCAACTTGGGTTGCTTATTTTCTCATGCACTTATTACTTACTACTTTTTCACATAAAAGAAGTTAATATCACATAGAAAAAATAACAGAAAAGCTCAAGGAATTACTCTCTTGTCAAAGTAAACCACAACTTTGTCAAAATAAGCATTTATATACTTTTGTGTCTTCATACTCATTTTGTTATTATTGCTTTTGCTCTTGATTTCTTTTTGTATGCTTTGAAATTGTAGACTTTTTACCTTCAAATGTTTTTGTCTTTCTTCCTTCATGAGGATTATTTCTAAATTTCAGAAACTAATTCAGAAAATCCATTTAATACTTCATATTTCTAATGCTCATAGGTTTTGTTTCAGAGTATCTACACATTTTTCTCTTCAGATTTTGGAGATAAACTTTCCATCCAATACTGTCTCACAGATGGACAGATGCCATATTTTTTCCTCTATAAATGGAAAGACAGCATGATTACCTTTTCGTTCTATTTCCTGTGAAAGTCTTGAAAAGCTGATTTCTTCTTGTTGATTGCAATTTGGCTTGGAGTTGCTTTGTTAAGTCTTTGTTAACTTGATTAATTGTCTCAGTTCATCACTTGTGCCTCCCCAACCCACAATTTTCAGCTTTTATTTGTTTTATATCTACTTCGAAATCCTCAGGCACTGATTCATAAGTGAGAAACCAAATGACATAATCTCTGAGTTCCTGGTGAGAACTACTTTTCTCTCTGAAGACGCTGTCCTCTTGGTAGTTTTAGGAAACATGGAAGCTCCTCTCCCATTAGCATCTATCAGCAATGTCAGTGTCTTCCCAGCTCTATTGCCATGGGGACTGTGTTCATTAGGTTTTGATCAATATTCCTTCTAGTATATTTATATGCTAGCACTCCAGCATAAAACTATTATTAGTTAAAGTCTACTTTTGCATTAAATAGATCTGTCTTTGAAATGAGGAAAATAGACTATGGATTTTTTTGAGAAAATATATTGCATATTCTGACATATTGTAGGGAACATTCTTGGGAAAACTTTAATTTGTATAGTAACATTGCAATACAGACATGTGATTTAATTCTTTTTCTTTTTCTTTTTCTTTTTTTTTTGTTTTTTTCAAGACAGGGTTTCTCTGTGTAGCTTTGGGCCTGTCCTGGATCTCGCTCTGTAGCCAGGCTGGCCTCCAACTCACAGAGATCTGCCTGGCTCTGCTTCCCAAGTGCTGGGATTAAAGGCATAATTCTTTTTCTTAATAAGGTAGTCTACTATTAAATTAGTCTAATCACTATTAAATTACTTGGCATAGTTTTATTGTAACTTTGATAAGCATTTTTATAATATATAATAGACATATAAATGTCTATTCCATGATGTAGCACAAAGTTCTATTACTGGAAATGCTTATATGTTGTGATGTCATACACATCTTTAAAAATATTAAACCTTTAACATAATGCTTGAGTTCAGTGGTGATCATGACCAATGAAGAAATGTCTAACTGTACCAGGCTTTGCAAGGCAGTCAAATGAATCATTAGCATATTTACCTCTAATGTGGGATGAATTAAAATTACATATTACTATTCTGTGTGTTCTATGAGTGCATGCACATGCCATGCCATATGTGTATAGTGGTGGATAGAGGGTAGAGGATATCTTTGTGGAGCTCATTTTCTCTCTCTACTTTTATGTGGGTCCCAGGAACTGAACTCAGGTCATTAGGTTTTGCAGCAAGTGCTTTGACCTGCTAAGACATCTTGCTTAGTTCGAGCTTAGATATTAAAAACAAAACAAAACAGTTTATTTATTGTGTGTGTGTGGGGGGAGGGGGTACATGTGTATTGGTGTATGTTTGAGGGGGGGAGTGTTGCTGCACCAGAGAGTAACTTATGTAAGTCAGTTTTTCCCATCTACTATGTAGGTTCTGTCTGGAGCCCAAACTAAGTTCATCAGGCCTAGTAGCATATGACTTTACCTGATAAACCACCAGGGGTAAAGTTTTGACTGCATTAAATCTATGGCTTAAGACTGCTAAATCTGGAAATAGGGAATAATTTCCCAGATTCATGCCCACAGGATTGTTCTTCTATATCTAATTTCAATATAGTTCATTCATTGAATTCTTGTTGTTGTTTCTTAAATAAATCTGTGTTCAGGTATGGGAAAGAAGTCAGAATTTGGAGCTGTTTAGTGTGCAATCAGTTTCTTCCAAGCTTTTATTCGATGACATCACTGTCCGTCCACCCCTTAACTTCCACTTCTCCCCAGTGTGAATCCAGTCTTCTTGTTGGCATTGGGAGGGAGTGGGTGAGGAATTCACAAAGCATGTAAGTAATGTTCATGGTTTTCACTTCTCTTGGATGTGGGGTGAGTCATGGTGCTCTAAGTACAGGTAGGGACAGCACCAGAAACTCCATCTCTTTACAGGTGGCATGCTACGGTCTTTAGCTTTGAACATGGGTCCAGAATCCCATCATGTAGAATCATGACAATTTTTGCTTTCTGCAAATTCAATGAACACAACTTCTGTAGTCGGGTTATTTTGATGTAACTTTATTTTAGTAAAAGTATACTTGTATTTAATTTATTCTGTTATCCCCATATAAGAAAACAAATGGAAATAGCTAATTTTTTTAGTGAAAAAAATGCATGTAGTCATTTTGCCCATAGACACATTGACAAGCTTTGTTCATGAAGAGAATTTAAAGTAGATAGTTTTGGGAATGTGTTAAAGCAGAGCAGGAATGAAAATGCGGGTCTGAGAGGGGTGGAATTCAAATTTCTGAATAACCCAAATATATTCTTGCATGAGAATTTGACTCTATCCTGATTGAAAAACACACATTGTTTTCTTGGATTAAAAAATGGACTTTGCCTGGTGGGGCTTGATGTACCAATGACTGTCAGCTCTCTATTATGTCTCGGTTCTGGCACAAAAAGGCAGAGAAATCGTGCCTTACTGATCTTCTGCCTTGCCAAACCAGATGTTGTGGTCATGGTCATCATCCCAGGACTTTTCAAAGCTTGGTTGTCTGTTTAATTGCATTTGCTGCCATCAGTCACAGGAAAACCAATTGATAGTTTATTTTTAAGGAAGAATTAGCCTTCCAATAAAATTCAAGCATAACTTAAAATCATATGCATATACACATATATTTCTAAAATTTTAAATAATATATATTCAAAATTAGAAGTTATTACAAATGAAGAATTAAATACAAACATGATCTACTCTGTCCAAACTACAGCTCCTGCAACTACAGCTGATTCTCTGTCTCCACTATTGCATCAGGATGCAAGCGGTGTGCTCTGTGCTTCCTGAAGGCAACTGTGGACATTCATGGTCTCCTAGAACCTCCCACACAGGAAAATGAAGGTGGCTAAACCAGGTTCATGGAGAATATCCATGACAGGTGCTGGAGAGAGGGCTCCGCACTTAAGAGCACTTGCTCCTTTTCCAGAGTTTGGTTCCCAGCACCTATGTTGGGTAGATCACAATAACCTGAAACTCCAGTTTCAGGGGATCCATTGCCCTCTTCTGGTCTCCTTGGGCACCCATACACAAAAATGCACACATATACATTCAAATAAGACTAAACAAATCTTTAAACTAAAAAGAATATTTGTGTCAGATTTAAGGAATGGATAAGTATTCTTATTCTTCATACAGATTTATCACTCCTGGTCAGTTTAATATATAAATGAGAAGGAATTTTTCATAATTTAGTCTTATAGGAATTATATTAGATTTCCTTTTAGTGATTATGTTGGGGAAGACGTTTTTGAACACATGCTGGATGGAAATAAATGGCTGTGTTTTGCTCCAGGTGTATTTGTGACTTTTCCAGAGTAAGACATAATGAATGTATCCTCAACAAGTGTTAAACTTATACATTGGAGACTTTTGCCCAGAAAATTAGTTATACTGCTCTCTATGATTTCATGATTTTCATATGTATCAATCAAGTTGTGTATGGTCAGAATAAATAATATTGAAGCATAAAACATTCTACGCTTGAAGCAATAGAGGCTCACTTGGAATTCTGGTTCCATCATTATGGCAAGGATTCCTTCTGTACCAGCCTCCTTCAGTTATGAAAGGAGAGTAACAGCCACATCCTTTCCTGCTCCGTGAACTTCGAATACACATCACACTACTTCAGTAAACTCTGGAGCAACTGCAAGTTCTTGTTGGGAGTGACCTCTTTAAATATATTGCAGTGGGAATTCAATTAAACACAAAATCTAGAACATTAAAACTCCTAATGCAGCAATATCAAACAGCCAGAGGGGGACTAATAAACACTGGTGACACGTAACCCTTTAATACCCCAGTGGAAACATTTCTCTTTGGGATGTTTTACTATTTCTATCTGAAAAACCACAAATATGCCTGAGGAAAGATATGATTGGTTTTTTTCCCCATCTAGTACTAGTTCATTGGAGTGAAGTTTATACCCAGAATTCAGAGAAAGCTCTTTTCTGATCATGCTAGCATTTGTGGTCCCTTGTATGGGGAGACAGGAATCAGTGGCAGGTCAGAGAAGGCAATATATCAGAGGCATCATTCAGATTATAAATGAAAGTATTAGGAAACTTCCTTGGAGAGGGCTGAGTTGTAAGAAACTGAAAATGGGAAACATTTACCCTAGAGAGAAATTCTTCACACAATATTTAGTTTGCCTCCTCAGAGACTATTCCTTTCAATTTTAGAACAATACTGCTCACTGAGATTTTGCAGTTAAATAGCTTTTTTTCTACAACCAATTGTGGACTCAGTTCTAAAAAAGAGCAAAAGAAGCAAAAATGTTTGCAGAAAGGAAAAGTACTGCCTGGCTTGAAGTACTTGACTTGGCTCCTGTGTTCCAGGCACAAAGCATATTTAAAACATAGCTTACTTATTTTAAACATTCTCTCAAACCTGCTTTGATTAACCAACCTGCTGAAATGGCATCAATTCATTTCTAGAATGCTTCCAAGAAAGTTTTTTAATTTCTTTAGACACAACAAAGAAAGCAAACATTGATAGAATACCTACAATGAGTAGACTAATTAAGAGAAAATTATTCCATCTCATTTTCAAAAGCTGGTATACCTTTAAGAATATATACATATATATTACGTGGTGGAAGGTTAAAACTTTTAGTTTAATAAGACCAGAGGACTCATTATATACACCTTCCCTTTCTTGCAAGCTGCAAAGGCTCAAAAGGCTAGATTATATTCTGTAGCCAGAAGCAACACGTCTTATTCATGGAGTAGAAATGGTAAATCACTAGTATGATACAATAAGAAAATGCTTTCCCTAGACTTCAGGTAGTGAAAACTTCAAGAGGTAGAAATATTTTCTCTCATATTTATCACGTTCCTGATTTGCAGTATTTCCTAAATCAGGGTAATAAATAAAAGGAGCTTTCATTTCTTTTGTTAGAGCTCGTGGCTGGACATGAGGTATAAAGAGAACTGTAAAGAACTGGAGCAGCTGAAGGAGAATGCAGAGCTCAGACTGTCCCAAAGAGCATGGAGCTCTTCATTGTAGCCCTATAAATTTGTAGATATTAATTTTGCAACTACAATAATTATTTGTTGATGACCATGCATGCTTTCTTTTATGAGAGACCTCTTATGTGTTCTCTTGTTAAAGTCCCAACCCCTTGAAGATCTGGAAAGTATGTACTCAAAAATCACTTTCCAGTGCATTGAAACAAACTTTCATGCTGGATTTTTTTTTCTTAGTCAAATAAACAAGATGAAGTTAAAATGAAAGAAATAAACAACCATAGACTCTTTACATCCAAAATCAACAATTCACTTGAGATGGCATGTGCTTTAGAAAAGTATTTTTTTTATTCTTCCAAATATGATGTGTTTATTTTATACTGATGCAAACCCAAAGATCACACTACGCTATGGAGACTCATATAACAGAGAATCATTAAATAATGGAGTGGGGCCTGCAGGATATGCTGTACAAACTAGGGTGTCAGATTACCTTCTTTAATATGTCACAACATTGTTGCTGAGGAACATATTTAAATTAACTCTGCAGGACTTAACTGAAATGTGACACAAATGTGACAATTTCCAGGTTTGTCTTACAGGACCTCCTTTAGGATAGACTTCACATGGAAAGGAATGCAATGTTTTTGGAAGAATACAAAATTCACACTTGAAACTTCACAGAATTTTAAGGCTAAAACATGGGTGGGTTTATTTCATTTCCAGGGACAAACCACATTAAGCTTCCAGTACAAGCCCCAAACCAACTTTGTTACCTCCTGCATTAAAATTATTTCCTTCTATTAAAACTGAGAGGACCAACTGAACTCCTGGTTATAGGGTCTGCATATAACTCAGTCCAATTAAATCAGTATTATTTACTTTGGCTAATAGAAAGATTAACTTTCTGGTAGATAGAGAAGCCTCCCAATTCAGTACTACCATTTGCTGTTGGAAGTCTGCAGCATTCCAGAGCTTTCCAAGAGGCAAATTATTCTGAGACAGTTTGGATTTGGCTTTGTCAAAACTCATCTTATAGCTAGCAAGCCCACCTTTAAAGGCCAATACAGCCCATTCATGTGTGGTTGTTCCAGAAGAATCTATATCAACATTACTACCAAGCTAGAAGGCTATCTTAATTTGGATTACTATTGCTATGATGAAGCACCATGACCATACGCAAGTTGAGGAGGAAATAGTTTATTTGGCTTATGTTTTCACATCTATAGTCCATCAATGAATGAAGTTAGGACAAGAACTTAAATATGGCATGAACCTGGAGACAGGAGCTGATGCAGAGATAATGGAAGGATGCTGCTTACTGGCTTGCTCCCTTTGGCTTACTCAGCCTTCTTCATTTTACAACCCAGGACCAGCAGCCCAGGGATGGCACCACCCACAATGGACTGGGCCCTCCAAGATCAATCGCTAATTAAGAAAATGGTCTATAGGTTTGCCTACAGGCCAACCTTATGGAGGCACTTTCTCAGTTGGCGTTCTCTCCTCTCAGATTACTCTAGCTTTGTCAAGTTGACATAAAATTAGCCAGCACAGAGGAATTCAATTTCCCATTCTTCCTCTTCCTTGTGTTTGGTACAAATCTGTTCTCAATAGTCAGTTTCAACCCTTTAGCCAACTTATTCTCCCCCGAAATTTCCGTCCTAAGATTCTGTGTTTCATTTTTTTTTGCCTGACGTGAAACCCATAGTTATAGACCTTGTATTTGGTCTCTAGGTTGTCAGATGCCCTTTTCAGGCATTAGTGAAAGCATGACCTGAAGTAGAAAATTCTACTCCACTACAAGATTTGGTTCTCAGATCTATTTTGACCATACCAAACTCATGTCCTTTGTTAATGATGACCTAAGCAGCCTTTCCCTAGGGTATAGTAAGTTGATGTGTTATATATATTTAGAACCTGAGGGAGAGTTTGCCCTGCTCCACCAAGGCAATGCCAAAGGCCTTCTCTTGGAAATGTATTTTCTTTTTTTTTTTCTTTAATTTGGAATTTTATTCATTTTATGTTATTATCCCCACTTAGTCTTTTTCAAATTTTGATGTAGCATTACACTACAATAGGCCTTTTACTTATACATTTTAAAAGACATGTTAAAAAACAATTTCTGGTAATATTTTTATGAATCACTTCTTTTATTTTTTTTTCTACAGGAGTTAGATAAAATATGTATGACTTATGAGCCTCTATGAATCCATGCCTGTTCATCTCTGCTATTTCCCCTCCCTTGTCATTCCCTGGTTGCAGCGGGCCTTTGCGCCTTTTCCCCAACTATGCCACTGAAATTCCTTTTATTTTACTTTTGGACACAAAATTGTACTGCTTTATTTTTAATTACATTTAGATTTTTAGAATTAGATTTGGAATTTCACACATGCTATTATATTTATATCATTTCCATCTCTCCATTTCCCCATTCTTACTTCTCATGTATCATGACCTTTTTATTTATTCTTGTTATACACATACACACATGTACATTTGTGTGTGTATATATATACACACACATATATATGTGTATACACACACACACACACACACACATATATATATATATAATCACAAATATCCTTTAACTGATCAATGGATAATGAAAGTATGCTGCACATACACAGTGGGATTCTATTCAATGTCACAGAAAAATGAAATCATGAAATTCAAAGATAAATTGATGGAAATGGAAAATATTATATTGAATTGGGTATCTCAGACACAGAAAGACAAATATCACATTTTCTCTCTTATTTGTGGATCATGGCTCTGAATCCATCAATTTGAGTATGCAACCTGAAGTTGTTTTTAAAGTCTATTCAAATCCAAGCCTTTAAGTGAACACTTAAGGAAATCTTTTACCTTATGGAAATATATTTTCTAATATGCTTATTTCACCTCCATTTCTAGTAACTGTGATGTTTACTCTGCTTCCCTAAGGACTGAATATATTTCCTTTAGATATATTTATATTTATATGTATATGGTCTAAAAATACGAAACATTTTAAAATTAAAACAGATATGTGACTCTTTAATTGGGAGAAAAATGAAGCTCCAAAGAGTTCCCATGGGAGTAGAGTCCATCAGCAAAACCAATGTTCAAAATGGAAATAAAGGTGATTGCCTCTTCTTTAAATACGTAAGGAAGTGATTTTTGTGTTAGGAGATGTAGCAAAGCAAACAAATGAACAAGTAAATCTGCTTGGCTTCATCCTACTTTTCAAGTACGGGTTTATTGAAAGAATAAATTAATTCTCAGACTTGTGAGGTCAAGCCCACATCTTAACTTTTCTTTAGTGAGAACTCATTCCTGAAAATGAGTGATGTGGTCAGCTATGATCAATGGGGATTATTTTTCAGAGATAATAGTGTGCACACATTATCTATGAATTCCTGGTTCTCATTTAGTAGTATATTAAGAAATTAGTTCCAAACTTAGAGACTGATAGACATGTAATAATTTACCTATACTCAGCTCTCCAGGAAATGTATGTATTTCCCCCTAAATATGTGTCTGCCTTAGAACTGTTTTTGCTGTAACGAGTGATAACTGAAAAGTCTTTTTTTAAATGTCCTCTTCACAATGAGGGCTTCCCACATTGCCTGTGAAAAATTGTAATCAGTTTACCCTGAGGCCCACACTTCCTTAACTACCCCTCTTTTCTTTTGTTCTGTTCACGGCATTGAGAGCTTTCTAAAATATTACATAATTTGCCTATGATGGATGCAACAAATATTACATATTGAATGAGACAGAAGATGAGCCAAAAAATCTTACCTTACTGACAGAACTAAATGGAAAACTTAGGAACACAAACTCACGGCTGTGGTTGACTGGCATCTGTACGAGGAATGCATACAACCACAGTCTCATTGCCTAGCGGTCTGGGTAGGCACAGCGGAGGACTGGAGAAGCCTCCCCTGAGCCCTCTTATAGACAGCAAGCTTTCCAGATTTTATACAACATCATAATGGCCTCCTTTTATATCAGTCTTGCAACTTAGAAAAAGGATGAAAAGACAGAGATGTTGTGAAGTCCTGATGAAGGAAGGAATCAGAGAATTTAACATAAATGTATTCTGGTTTATGTGATCTGATATGTCAAGGTTTTTATCTGTGCTTTGCAACAGCAGATAACCTTAGATACTGCTAAACATCACAAAATTGTTGATTTTTGTCTGAGAGAGAATAGATTCTGAAAAATCTTAGGGCAAAAGGCATAGGGAAATAGAAATATTAAGAAAATAATAAGAAATATTAAGAAAAATAATCTTAAGAATCAGTAATCTTAAATTAAATGATATGATGTACTTGAATTTTCTATCATACTATGCCAGTACTTAATAATTTGAAGTCACAAACTCATAGCAATCATTAAATATTCTTTGATAATAGGGATTACTATTTTTTTTGCAGTTTTTTAAATGTAGCATTTAGCTAACATTACTCTGAGTAGATGCTATCCCTAGGACAACATATGTATGGAATGGCCTATAAGAATATTCATAAGAGGAAACTTGAGGATAAAAATTATATAAAACAGATACATTTATATTTTAAAAAAATCAAATAATTTAATGAATATAAAACCTGCAAAAACTGGTATGAAAAAAAATTTAGTGGAATAAAATATATGGTTATATTTAGTTCAACGGGATTCTCTCATGTTTAGATATATACAAATACACTCAGGGATGGATGCCACAAGGTATTCACTGCCCATCTCTGATGCAGGTTTCAGAAAAGAAGGCCCAACACACCTAAATATAAGGACACTAAGCTACTTCAGCATAATGAGAATTTGGAAAATATCATGTGCAACAACTGCTTGCCTCCACACATTCTTTTCCCTTAGTAGTCTATAGTTCTGATAGAGTGAATGTATGTCGAAGCCATCTGTAGAAAGATGATGTCATGGGTCCATTCCTATTTTACTTGCTTTATTTTCTGTATCAAGTAATTGCTTTCAGAATGCTAGGTAGGGAAAAAATTGGAATGACCTGATCCTTACCAACTTAAACTTGAACCAAAGATACTTTAGAAAAATGAATTTATTTTTCTTAACACATACTAAGCAGGTAAGTGTAGGCGATGAAAAAGTTCATAGGAAAAAAAAAAGCAGGCTCCTATGCACTGTGAGAAGGCAGAGCCTTAAGCAGTTTTAAAAAGTTTTATTTAAGAACTTGACTTCAAATGCAACCCACTCCATTCCACAGTTAGACGGAGTGGTGCTTCAAATGTGAAAGGTAGATCGCTCCTGACATATTTGGGCCAGGTACAAAATTAGAGTATTTACACTCTCAGGAATTCCTGCCAATTGGTAAAATGTCACCCCACCTTCTAGCATAATCAGGAGTTCCTCCTCATTTAATTTGCTGGTGCAGCTTAAGTAAGCAGTTTGCAGTTTCCTTTCCGGAATGTAGTCAGGGTTTATTCATCTTGCCTCCTAATTGGCTTACTTATGAGCATAAAGAAAAATGGATGTGGCTTTGACATGGAGAAAAAGAGCTATCCATGTGACAGGGCAGAACCAAATACCATTCCTGTGGTGGCAGCATCAAACCAGTCATTATGGCTCAAATGAGACAGGAAGACTGGGCATGGAAGAACTTTCTCTAGTTCCATAATTAAAATGGTAGGGCATTCAGAGGAGAAATGCAGGCTAGCATTTTTATGAAAGAAGAAATTTGTTCAGCCTAGAGAAGAACAAGACACCAAATATTTTCTACTCTTTCTGCAACTGATATATTACAGAAGCACAGCATGTCCAACTGTGTCATTCTAGATAAAAATATTATGTTACAAAACATATTTGATTACTCTGTCAGAGTGGAGAGCTTTATGATAAAATAGAAACTTCAGGTCTGTATCTAGGACCACAAATACATCTGTGCCACTCCCAAAGCTACTATGGTAGGGCTTGTACTAAATGCCTATGGATTTCGTTCTGGTGAGGACTCTGAAAGTCCTTTTGAATGGTTAAAATAAAATGCTACTTTGAATGTCTGGGAAACCATCACTCAGTGACTGCTCAGGAACCACATGAGGAGTCACTGCCCTAGACATGGTTAGCAGTTACAATTTAGGTAGAAACACCATTAAATCAAAGAGTTTAATATTTAGTTTCTACATCTGATTCTTGAATCTTTCCAGGTGCATTGAGAAAGAAATCTTTGTGAATACTGCAGATGGTCACGCCTTCTGCTCTTTTATTTACCACAAATGGGAAACAACTATCATTTTCTCTGTCCAAAGATAAAGGCTAATCTGCAGAAGCTCACTTCAGTTCAAAATGAGAAAATCTTGCTCTCCTGTCCCTCCAAGTAAGGAGAGGTTTATTTCCTTTTATTTTTTGGGGGGGAGTAGATGAGTCAAATGTGTCTAGGGATGGTTGACTAAATATGATCTAAACACAGGCAAGATGTATTCTCAGGTACAGACAGTGAGGAACAAATGTCTATTTGAAACTCAGAAGAAGGGGTAAAGCCTTTTGTGCTTCAAAATAAGAATTAGGTATGAGTCTATCTTTTGCTAATCACATAGGTTATTCAGTAAGCCAAGAGGTGGTGGACTCAATAGAGGATGAATTTCCTGTCCCCTGACAATTGAGCCCCATACAGTCACAAAAGTAAGAGGACATTTATCAGATGATCCTAAAAAGCTTAGTAAAAAATGCCTAACAAACAGAATTTGAGCTTTTGTATTGAGTTTATCCAGAGAATGTTACAGCTCCTGGCTGCCAGAAATGGTTATAAAAATGGTAGCATTTATTCTTAGTAACACCCATGAGTCCATCTTATTACAAACCTGTACTCACTGGAATGATCCACTGAGACCTAAAGTGCCTGTGGAAAGAAAGTATATATTTTGAGGAATAAGCTCAAAAGAGCAGGGCTGTATACCATAAGAAGAAAAAAAAACATTAATATTTAAGGGCTTCCACCATGAGCTGGGCACTGAGCTGGATCTCTCATATGTGACTCATTTTAATGAGAACCCAAAAGACAAAATTGTCGAGAAAGTCTTCTAAGTCCAAGTTTTGGCAGCAAGATAATGTTGGAGCAAAATCCCAGACTACCCTAGTCAAGAGCTTGACACAGGATCTCAGCATGCAATCCTGCATTCCTCCCAGGCGCTCACCAACATGCAGATGAAAGACAGTGGAACTAGATGGGGGTAATGATTAAGTCTCTAGAATATATTTGGGACAAAAACATGCCCAACAGAGGGAGAAACAATCAAATTAGATACAGCCCATAAAAGTACTTTGACACCTGGTGCTTAAAAGTAAATTATTACTGAAAACAAGCAGCGAATATTTATTGAGCCATGTGGTTATTACCACCATTCTCTGCTCGGTAAGGCCTGGCTTTGTGTGGATTCTCATGGATGATATGAGCCAGAGCCAGCCTTTGAAGCCTAGTCCACTTTTTGACTATAATATTCTGCCTTAGGAATCACTCGATTGATTGACCAGCTGGAGAGTGTAGTCAGCCAATTTAGGGAAGAAAGGGCTGATTCTTTAAATAAGAATCTTAATCCATTCCTTAAAATGAATTGGGTTCAAATTACTTAAACATGAACACATATCCCCTTCTGGGAGATTAGAGTGTAATGAGAGGAAATGCTCATGTGGGTTTATAAAGCACTTGTGACTATGTTATGTCAGGTAACTTGCCAAACAATTTAGCCCACAGATTTCTCTAATGTAAGACTGAAAATTGGCAATTCCTTTGGTAATTTTTCTCATGCAGAATTATGTTAATCTATTCGCATTACATATGAAATACATTGACTTCAAGTGGAGACAGTCTTTAATTTGTTATATCCAACTTAATGATGATGAGGCAATTCTGTAATTACACTATCAAAGCAGTATGCTTCAAATTTTCTGACAAGCGACTATTCATTCACTCATCCCAATAAATATTTAATGAGATACATACCAAGTAATTTCTAGGTATTGAGGATGAGTGGAAAATTAAAATAGTATTTTTCATACTCTTTGGAAACTTCCTTTTTAGTTAGAGAGACAAAAGACAAGAAGACAAATATGTTATAATTTCAGCTATATTAAGGTCCTGAACAAAAAAAAATGTAGAACAAGAGAATAAGCAGTGATAATTTAAGGTGGAAGGTGAGTGAATTAATGACAGCACCTTTGGGGAGATGAAATTGTGGAGGGAATCTGCCTGGAGGGAGGACAGAGCTGGGTGATAAATGTTTCAATAGGTGGAAATAGGTCAAGGATGAAAGTAGGAGTCTTTGGGTTAAGAAGGAGCTAAGAACACAAGAGGTAAAGCTGGACAGCTGACAGAGGCAAGCTCATACTGGTCAACAAGTATAGAGTTACCATGGATATGAAAGATGGGAGTTGATGCTTGAGAAAGATGATTTTAGCTTCTCTGCAGAAAATAGGTTGTAAGGGATCAACGAAAGCTTGGGTGTCAAAGTCCAAGAGGGAGATGATGGTGGTTTATTAGGATTCTTCATGGACCTGGGCCAACATCAAATACACACACAGACACAGACACAGACACACACACACACACACACACACACACACACACACACACACACACACACGGGCACGCGTGTGAATCCTAAGTAGGACTCTCATATGAAGAAATTATGAGCCGGGCAGTGGTGGTGCACGCCTTTAATCCCAGCACTTGGGAGGCAGAGCCAGGCAGATCTTTGTGAGTTCGAGGCCAGCCTGGTCTACAGAGCAAGATCCAGGAAAGGCACAAAGCTACACAGAGAAACCCTGTCTCAACCCCCCCCCCAAAAAAAGGAAAAAAGGAATTATGGTGACATAATGATCAAATGATGGAGAATGTTTTGGAAAAGCCAGCCAATGGTATGCTAGGTGGCTTTAGGGAGGACCCAGTGTTTTTTATTGTTCTATGCTGTAAGAATCTCTACAATACTGTTGATGATAAACATCATGAACACTTAAGGTAAAAATTGGGGCATGAAGTATGATACATATCTTGGAAAGAAATGTTTTAGTAAGCTATTTGGATAGGGAGTCAGATATTGTCTGGTCTGGAGCAACTCTCATAAAAAAGTTGATCATGATAAACTATATTTGGAGTGGGCCTGGATAATGCTTTCTGTTTTGCTCTGCAGTCTTGTTTTTTGAGGATAAAGACAACAGTGGCTGGGGTACTGGAGAGGATGAACTGTAACTTTCTTTCATAAGTGCTTCTCACACTTTATCTTCTTCCTTGGACCCACCCATCTTTCTTAGCTTCCAGTGTTCCAGACCATGAGACATTAACTTCTTCACTATCTCTGAAGAATTTATATTCCCTCAGTGACGATGCTAATCCTGATCATAGCTAATCACTGTTCATAAATATAATTGAATTGGGAATTCTATGCTAATGGCAAGAATGGAGGCTTTTGTTAACCCTTTCATAGGAATTCAGATGCCCATTGGCAGTAAAATGTATTTTCCCTAAAAAGGAGGTTTAATTAAAACTTACTCTTTAAAACCACACCATGAGATGGAACCTATTCCCAACAATGCTCAGGTGACTATGAACCATAGATTAGATAGATCAAAGACATAGGGTAAAACCAAATACTACTGGTCTTAAAAAATAAAGTAACGATAAAATGACTCCTAATGATATTTTGCTATCATAGATTGCTACCTTATACAACCATCATCAGAGAAGCTTCCTCTTGCAACAGATGGGAACAAATATAGAGACCTACAGCCAGACATTACAAAGAGAAAGAGAGAGACCCTGGAACACTCAGCTATAATTGGGATGTCTCCATCAGATGCTCCCCCTCAGAGCTCAGGGAACCCCTGCAGAAGGGGAAGCAGAAAAAGTGTAAGAGCCAGAGGGAATGGAGAATGCCAGGAGAACAAGGCCCTCTAAATCAACAGGATTAAAGCTCATAGGAACTCACAGGGACTGAACCAGCACTCCCAGGACCTGCAGGGGTCTGTACTCGGCCCTTTGCATCTAAGGTAAGGCTCTCAGTTTAGTGTTTTCATGGAACTCCTGAGTGTGGAATTAGTTAGTCTCTATTCCCATGCCTTCTCCTGGGCTCCTTTCCCTCTATTGAATTACCTTGTCCAACTTCGATGTGATTGTTTTTGTTTTATCTTGTTACATATATTTTTTAATGTTTTGTCAGTATCTCTCAGAAGCTAGTTCTTGTCTAAAGAGAGACAGAGAGGGAGTGGATCCAGATAGTAGGGGAAGTGGGAAGGGACTCAGAGTAGTGGAGGGAGAAACAAAAGGTTTATTATATGAGAAAAGAATCCACTTTCAATAAAAAGTGGAAAAAAATAATTTCGTTCCAATAACAACAAAATTAATTGAAAAAAACCTACAAGTTCACTCTTTAATGGAAATGATGTTTCTAGTTTTCCTATGCTAACTCAGAGGAGATATGTGATTAAAGTAACTTTTTAAAAGAAGAAATGAAGATACAGCTATCACATACTTCTTTTTGTTTTCCCTAGAAGTATGTGGAACATCAGCTTCTAAGAATACTTTTGTCATAGAGCTAAATAATGTTGTGGTGTATAGAAGAGTGGATGACTTCTGGATCAAGGTTCATTTTTGCTACCAGTGTGGGATAGTCTAGACATCCAGTAACTCTAAAGCCCCAGTGAGCTACTGGACCAAGCCTTCAGTGAGTGAGCAAAAATACTGTTATGCTTTTCTATGGCTTTTAATAATTTAAAGGGCAATAACCCAGGGCAAGCCTGGATTGCCTTATTTGATCCTAAAAAAATTAATAGAAAATAGATTGCCTTGAGGCTGCAGGTCCACATTTTATTTCTAATTATTTCTCTAAATAGATAGCCAGAGCACCAGGACATATTTCAAAATACAATGTGAGTTTAAAAAAAAAACATTGAAATTGATTTCCTATATTGTATACTACTAATAAGATAACCCAATTCACAAATTTTAAATGGTTTTCTTTAATAAAAACATTAAATTACAGAGTCAATATATTTTGATGCTGTTTATTTCTTTTTCAGTCTAATTTGTATTAAATGTTGTTCTGTCAAAGCAAAGTAGTTCAGTCACAGGTTGTTGAATGATTTGGTGGTTTCATGTTATAGTAAGTGGTAAAATCTCTGTAAAGCATTTTGAATCTATTTTTGAAGTAGTCTATACATTTCTAATTAATATTTTAATTGCAGTTATTCCTCCTTAGTTAATGATATATTAATCTGCAATATCTATTGGCTAAAGTTCTACTGAGAGAAGTTTGTGTAACACACACACACACACACACACACACACACACACCTTTCATTAGAGGAGAAATTGTTAAAGTAGACAGAACACTTGCAATGGCCTCCAGTGAACATTGTCTGTTGTTTCTTCTACAAAAAATTGTGCCATTAAAACAGCAACAGCAACTTTTCTTTTTCTCAGAATGAGAATAATCTTGCCATTATGGTGAAACTAATGTTATGAAACCCAAGATAGAAAACTGTTAGGTGTACAGCCCATTTCTTCCCATTGTTTTCTTTCACAATGACTAAGCGATAGTGAAATTTTAGATAGTAAACCGCAGGAAACTTCAGCTTCATATGTATTTCAGCCCTTCATATGCACATGCCTAGACAGTGGGCTAACTGCTTAATACTCTGGATTGTTTGGTCCTCTTATCGATCAAGTTTGTCAGGTTATAAAACTTCCTCAAACTGTAATAAATGCCATCAGGGGAACCTGATCAACTTTACTTTCTTAGTTCCTAAACATTAGTGTCTTACATTGTCTTCCTTGTCATTTCTACTAAACAGTAGAATTCTAAAAAGAATAACAACAATATAACAGTCTGGGTTATGTAGAAGCTTTGCTATAATTTAATGAAACTTTACACAATCCACCATTACTGTGGCATATGAAACAAATTAGGAAACTCTAGCAGTACTATTATTTATACATCATAACCTTAACTGACTGAAAATGCATAATCATAGATTAAAACAAGAATATGAATATTGATTAGGGAGTATTTCTGAAACTATAATTTCCTGGGTCATAAATAAGACAGAAAAGTGAAAATTACTAAAACACGACCTGATGCCTCCAGTATAATGATGTTAGGAACATTCAGCTAGTGCATTAATACATATTTACTGAGCATCAGTGGGGACATAATTTAGCATCAGGATTTTGAGAATCTAATCATATATTTAAGGTGTTTTAAAAGTATAATTAAGGAAACTTTAAATAAGCATAGAAGCCATGTATATACAATGAGACTTATTTCTTTTATTTTTGAGATTATGATAATTACATCATTTGTTCCTTTCCTTTCTTCCCTCCAAACTCTCCCATGTACCCGTTTCT
Organism: Peromyscus nudipes; assembly: GCA_902168325.1. Classification (NCBI taxonomy): domain Eukaryota; kingdom Metazoa; phylum Chordata; class Mammalia; order Rodentia; family Cricetidae; genus Peromyscus; species Peromyscus nudipes. The sequence goes on from CABHPH010160921.1 coordinate 41,704, forward strand.
TACAAATTCATTGATGACCTCTTTTTCATTAATTGTTGCTACATGCACATATGTCTAAACATATACATTCCTAAGTTCATAAATACACCATGCTCAGTCTGTGTAATGCTACTTGTATGTATATTTTCAGGAATGACCACTTGGCATGAGACCTCAACCCTGTACAAAGAATTGTATTTTTTTCTTATTTTATTTGTATGTGTGTTGACATCAGGTCAAACTCAGAGCCCTGTACATATTAGATACATCCCTAGGCCTTGTTTAATTTTGGGGTTGGGATGTGGTCCTGCTGTATAACTGAGACTGGTGTGGAACTTATCAACTTCAAGCTTCAACCTTCAAAGTACTGGCCTTATAGGTGTTTCCTACAATGCCTAACTACAATAATTTTGAAAGTGGGTTGAAGGTAAGGAGTCAGTGAGGGCTACTTATTAGAAGGGTTTGTCAAATCAATCAGGAGAAATGGAGAATGGGGTTTGAGGGACTACAAGCAGCCTTATTTCAGTACATAGTGTACCATTTCAGTTGTCATTTAGCTGACAATTTCTAGTAGCTCATGCTCATCTCGTGGAATTCTCTACCTGTAGCATGAGTCTTAAAGAGTCTTATTAATAAAATCAAACCCGAGGCCAGTTATTGGGGTGAACACTGGAAGGTCAGAGAAATAGAACAAACCACAACTAACCTCACCTGGCCAACTTCTCAGCTGGTCTTGCTTCCTCAGACTGGAAGCCTCTGTGTCCTCATATCCAAATGGCTCTCAGCTGAACTGCTGCTAGAAGCCTGAATGCTTCTCCAGGCCAAATGCTTCTCCAGGCCAAATGCCTCTCCAGGGCAAATGCCTCTCCAGGGCAAATGCCTCTCTCCAGGGCAAATGCCTCTCCAGGGCAAATGCCTCTAGCTTCTGGTCCTCATGCTTTATATACCTTTCTGCTTTCTACCACCACTCCCTGGGATTAAAGGTGTGGCTTTCTGGGATTAAAGGTGTGTATAACCGTGCCTGGCCGTTTCCAATGTGGCCTTGAACTCACAGAGATCCAGAGGGATTTCTGTCTCTGGAATGCTAGGATTAAAGGCGTATGCTACCACTGCCTAACCTCTATGTTTAATATTGTGGCTGTCCTGTTCTCTGACCCCAGATAAGTTTATTAGCATACACAATATTTTGGGGAACACAATACCCCCACATCTACCATCTATAATTTTATAAAAAAGAGATATTTCTACGAGGTCACACTTCATTTTAATATTTACATCACTAGTGCATTCTACCCAGTGTAAGCTTCTCTATGAAGGAGACCAAGACTTACTCATTGTACTGATCTGGACACTTGCTATCATTATTGTACTATTATTGCCATTAACTATCACTAATAACAATTGCTATTGTTATTGTAATGTGAGTGACTCTGGCGGTAAGGTGGTAGTTTGAATGAGAGCCACCCCCCCCCATAAGTTTCAGACATTTCAAAACCTGGTAGCTACTTGAGAAGGATTAGGAGATGTGGCCTCCCTGGTGCTGTGTGTCACTGGTGCTGGCTTTGAAATTTCAAAAGAACCATGCCATTTTGAGCTAGTTCCTTCTACTTCCTGTTTATGGGTCAAGATGTAAGCTCTCAGGCAGCTCCAGTGCCATGATGGCCTGCTGGCTACCATGCTCCCTACCTTGACTGACAGAACCCTATGCCTCTGGAACCCTAAGACTCAAATAAATTAATCATTCTATTTTGGTCATAAAGTTTTATCATGGCAATAGAAAAGTAACTAATATAACAATCAATAATAAATAATGAATAAGTCAATATATCCATAAGGATCTAGGAAGAATTTGGTTTGAGCAAAATTAATAATTTATGTTTATTATTCTCCTCTAAAGTTGGCTTCTTAAGCATCTTCCACACATTTCAAACTCTATATGGCCAGTGTAATATTGCTGAAACCCATATGATCACAGATAAAGTAGTGGCAGTTTTATTTTATGAATCTAAGACTTTTTAATTGAAAAGGAAAAAGCACACAAACGGTATATCAACATCCTTGTTCCTTCTCCATGTTTAGTACCACAGGTTAATTCTCTGGTTGGAATGTCTACTTTCATTGAATATAAATCTTAGTCTGTACTGTTCATTTTATAGAACATCATGAATACTGAGTTAAGAATTAAATTCTCTGATTTCAGCCCACAGAATTGGAGAAAACGTTTTCCAGCTATACGGCTGGATATAGGGTTAGTAACTAGAATATACAAAATGTTCACTAAACTAACCACCAATAAAAGAGAGAAAAAAATGAAAGAATGGGTTACAGAAGTAAAGAGAGCTCTAAAATAAGAATTACAAATGTCAAGAAAATTGTAATGGAAGGGTTTGATATCCTTAGCCATCAGGGAATGGTAGATTGATGCAACTTTAAGACTCAGTCTAACCCCAGTTAGAATGGATATCATGAAAAATGAAATAACATATATTGGCGAAATATGGGAACATGAGAACCCTTATATACTGTTGGTGAGAGTAACCTTAAATAGTCACATTGGAGTCAGTTTAGAAGTTCAAAATGAAAACAAAAACAAAACCCTAGATCTACCATATTACCCAACCACACAATTCCTAAGTATGAACTCTAATGAATTCATATCCTACTACAGAGACACCTGTGCATCCGTGTTCGTTGTAGCCTTATTCACAGTAGTTAAGAGATGAAATCAGCCCAGATAGCCATCATCTGGTTAGCAGATAATGAAAATGTGCTACATATACACAACAGAATTTTATTCAGCTATAAAAAAAGAGAAACTATGGAAAATTTGGATAAATGGATGAAACTGGAGAATATTATACTGAACTCAGACCCAGAAGTACAAACACACATATTTTCTCTCATATTCAGATTCTAGCCTCAAATCTTTAGTTTTATGTAATTATGGAGTAATTCTAAAGTCAGGTAAGAGACAACATCTATGTGGGGAGGTTTCTTAAAAACGAAGGGATGGTAATATATATGTAAAATGAGAGCAGCTGGAGAATAGGAAAATGAGGGGACGGGGCAAAGGCCAACCAAAACAAGAGGATTAAGAAAAAACCCATCAGAAATTTACCATCTTGTAACCATAAAATACATAAGGAACATTTGAAGGCAGATATCCTCAAAGCTAGGTTAGACAATGCAGGCTATATAGATAATGGATCACTAAACAGAAGCCCCAGTGCCAGATGTGGGATACATCTGTTGGAATTGTTGCCCTGAAAGTCCCCAGAGTCAACCAAAATAATACAGATTTTGCCAGTCCCCTTGGCTACCACCCAGAACTAGTTGTAAGAGTTTCTTGTTGAAGACACAACCTGTCTTGGATTTAAGATACAGAGAAATTAAGCTGGAACTGAGCCGGAAACTTTTATCCTACTGGCTAGTTTTCCTAAAGCTAGATCCTGCTATGCGGGATGCTAGAGAGGGGGTATCAGCAAAGATGGTCCTATACAGCTTTGAAATCTATGAATCAGCACACCAACCTGCTAGGAAAGATACGTCCATTGGTCTGATAGTGGCATCACTGTCACGAGTTACCAAGTACTCTCTGATTGGATCTGTGGCCTACTCTAAAAGAGGGAACCCATGCCTAATGCTGCAAACCTGGTCCAAAACTTACAACCAAAGAGGTCTTTTTATTTATTTATTTATTTTTAATTAATTTTTTTCATTCATTTACACACCAAAGATCCCCCTCTTTCCTCCTCCTATCCCCCCAGCCTCCCCCTTCCAACCCACCCCCAAGAAGGCAAGGCCTCCCAGTAGAGGCAAGTCCAACCTCTTCCCCCTGCCTCAAGGCTGCACAAGGTGTCCCATCATAGGTAGTGGGCTCCAAAAAAGCC
>CABHPH010160922.1:0-49714 GCA_902168325.1 Peromyscus nudipes
TGTGTGTGTGTGTGTGTGTGTGTGTGCGCGCGCCCACGAGCGCATGTGCACAAGCAAATATGGAGGTAAAATATTGAGGATAAGTATATCTTATTTGAAGCCAGAACTCTAAAATTTGGCTATTCCTGCTTACAGCTGAGTTGATGGATCCATGGCCACACTGCCCAAGGCTAATATTACAATATACCCGTACATGCAAAATGACATGGTATGTTATTCAGCTTTAAAGCAAAAAGCAAGAGAGAAAGCCGGCAGGCTAAATGCAGATCTCCACCTCTCCCTCCATCTCCCCAAATCCAATCCCCCAAATCTCATCCCCAGGCTGTAACAGAACACAAACTGCAGTCTATCTATCCTCCCTCTCTAACACCCATTTCCAACAAATCACGTAGACCTTCTCCTCCTCACTTCCTTCACTTAACTCACCCAATTCTCACAGCCTCCATTACAAGTAGGAATTCACTAGGAACGTGCTCAGCCTCGCAGACCAGGGAAACGGGCAAGCTAACAGCAGATCTTCACTTCCCTCTCCTTCCGTCCAAATCCAACCCTCCATTCCCAGCACCCCAGCTCTGGAGCAGACTACCTGCCCCAGTTTCACCTCTATCCCTGCCCCAGTCTCCAGTGGAGCACACAGATCTCTTCCCCTCCAAACTTTCTTCCCCCACTAAATTCTATATCTCAATACCAAACTCCAGGAGGCATTTTGTAAGAACCCAAGGAACACTCTGGCCATGTGAGCAGATAGCTTAACGGTGGATCTTCGCAACTCCCTCTCCTCTTCCCAGTCTCATGCCCTGCGGTCTTTGCCTCCTCTCTGCGCCTATATCCAATGGATCAATAAGATCTTCTCCTACACCCCGCCCCATCAAGTTCTGTTATCCCAGCCTCCAACTCTGGAGGGCTTTCTCTGTAAGCCCACCAGCCAAGTCTGACAGAGAAACAAACAAGTCAGCTAGGTGAGTAGGGGGCCTTCAGTTATTCACCTGCCCTCCTCCCCTCCATATACCCAATCGCCCAGTCTCATCAGCAGACAAGCTACAGTGCTGCTGTGGTCTCTCCACATTCTCTGTCCCTATTCCCATTGGACTGAGTAGATCTTGGTGAAGCATCCTGCTTTCCTCCCTCCTGCGAATCAACTGACTCTCCACCTCTTAGCCCATTCCTATTCCTAAACATCAGCTCCCAATACCTAGGAACACATTTTACTAAGAACTCCCAGGGGCCACACACTGCAAGATCTCTGAATTCCCTACCAAGATCCACAAAGGGTAGCAAAAAGCATGGAACAAAATGAATATCTAACACATTTAAGGACAGATACCAGCACCTAGAACTCGAACTGTCTCAAACCTAGGAGCCTAGATTCCAGTGTAAAAATAATATCAACAACCAGAACAATACATCTCCAGTAGAGCCCAGCAATCCTACCACAGTAGGCCCTGAGAAGTGCAATGGATTAGAAGCACAAGAAAAAGACATTAAAATAGCATTTATGAATGCAGCAGAAGTCCTTAACAATGAAATGTATATATCCTACAGCAGAAGTCCTTAATGATGAAATGGATGTATCCTACAGTGAAATCTATGACACCACTGAAGAGGAAATGAACAGAGTTCAAGGTCTGAGAGTGAAAGTGGAATCAATAAAGAACATCCAGACTGGAAGATATCCGGAAACTAAATATTTAGAAACTTGAACATGAACCTAAGAGGCAAGTCTCACCAACAGAATATAAGAGATGGAAGAAATAGTCTCAGGCATTGAAGATACAATAGGAAAAATGAATACCTCAGTCAAAGAAAATGTACACCTAAAAAAATCCTGGCACAAAATATCCAGGAAATCTGGGACACTATGAAAGACTAAATCTAAGAATAATAGTAATAGAGAAATGGAGACTACAAACCAGGTCAAAGGAACAGAAAATATATTTTTTTAAAAAATCATATGATAAAATTTTTCTAACATAAGGAAGGAAATGTCTATCAAGGTATATAAAGAATAGAGAACACAAGATAGACTGAACCCAAAAAGAAAATATCCTTGGCACATAAAAATAAAAACACTGAATGTACAGAACAAAGAAAGACTATTAAAAGCTGCAAGAGAAAATAAAAAGAAACATAAATGTAGACCTTGTAGAATAACACCTGACTTTTCAATAGAGGCCATAAAAGCCAAATAAGCTAGGACAGATGTTCTACAAACCCTCAAAGAACAGAGATTCCAGTCCAGACTACTATACCTATCAAAACTTTCAATTTCAACAGATGGGAAAAAAAGAGAAAATATTCTACGACAATAACAAATTTAAGCAATATGTATCTACAAATTCAGGTCTGAAGAGGGTACTAGAAGGAAAACATGAATCTAAAAAGATTAAGCAAAACCAAGAAGACATGTGGATTAAATGATTTTGATTAGCAAAACAAGAAGGAATGAAATGCACATCAAAACTACAAAAACAAAGGAATCAATAAGCACTGCTCAATGAAAACTGAACATTTATGATATTAAGTCCCCAATAAAAGGATACAAACTAACAAAATTGATCCAAACACATGATCTATCCTCTGCTGAATGCAAGAAACACACCTTTACATCAAGGATGAAAATCACCCTAGGTTAAAAAGATGGGAAAAGACATTGCAAGCAAAAGGAGCTAAGAAGCAAGTTGCTACAGCTATCAAAGGAAAAAAAATGCACCCAGAGGACACTGCAATTATTATTATGTATATGCCAACCACAAGGCCACTCAAGTTCATAAAAAAAAGACTACTTAAGCTTAAATCACATAATGACACTCACACACTGATAGTTGGAGACTTAAATTTTCTAATCTTATCAATAGATAGATCATTTAGACAAATCTAAATAGAAAAATGTAGGATGTAAATTAAATTAAAAACCAAATGGACCTAACAGACATTTTACAGAACATTTTACCCAAATACAAAGGATGCATCTTCTCAGCACCTCATGTAACTTTGTTCAAAATTGACCACATACTCGAACACAAAACAGACAGAAGAAAACTGAAATAAAACACTATCCTATCTGACCACCATGGATTTAAAGATAGATATCAACACAACAGAGACCACAGCAATCTTACAAACTCATGGAAACTGAAAAAACACTTTAGCGAATGAAAAAGGAATCTAACAGTACTTAAGAAATAAATGAAAGACTTTCTAGAATTAACAGAAATGAATATATTCCTCATACCCCAAAAATTGGAACACAATGAAAGCAATACTAAGAGGCAAGTTTATAGCACTAAGTGCCTACATAAAACAATGGGTAGATCTCATATTAGTCACTTAAGAGGATACCTGAAAGTTCTACAACAAAAGGAAGAAATCAGGCCTAAAAAAAAAAAAAAAAAAAAAAGTGTAGTTGGAAGTTTTCCTGTGTCCTGCCCAACCCACAACCGCTCAGACCCAATTAAACATGCAGAGGCTTATTTTTTTTTTAACTATGGCCACGGCAGGCTTCTTGCTAGCTAGCTCTTACATCTTAAATTAACGCATTTCTATAAATCTACATATCTTGCCACGTGGCCTGTGGCTCACCAGTACTTTACATCTTGCTTCTCCTGCCAGCAGCTAGCAGTGTCTCTCTGCCTTCTTCTTGTCTCTCTGTTTGGATTTCCCATCTGCCTCTAGGCTGCTATGCCATAGGCCAAATGGCTTTATTTATCAACCAATCAGAGCAACACATATTCAAAGCATACAGAAAGATATCCCACATCACTTCTCCTTTCCTGTCTAAACAAAAGGAAGGTTTTAACTTTAAAATAGTAAAATTACATATAACAAAACAGTTATCAAGCAAGAATTACAGTTACAATATCTAGTCTATTTATATTTGGCAAATTCAAAGAAAATATTCTATTTATCCTATATTTGTGAGTCTAAGTTTTCATGTCAAACTTACCTTTTATCATAACCAAGGAAAATTACAATTATAACTAACTAATCTTCAACTACATCAAAGACCTCAGAAGGATATAATATTACCTAAGTAAACAGGAAATGCATTATAAGCAACTTCTGAAAATTCTGAAAATGACAGAGACAGGGCCTGCCTGAACAGTCATCCAAATTTCCTCTGTAACATTGGGGCATCCATCTTCAGCTTATAGGCCTAGAGTTTCTCAGTTGCTTCTCTCTGCCTAAGAATCCATCTACCACAGAGTAATTCTCTGCTGGTTCTGGAATGGCTAAGAGAATCTGGTGGAAAAGGTGACTGGGGAAATATAACTTTACCCCATGGATTACAGCTTTAACAACAATACTATATTGTATAAAGAGCTAAGTCACTTAGAAATATATTCTAGCAAGGGAACATGCTGAATGATGTATGTTTGGAACCCCACTCCAACTTAGACAATCATGGGAAATTGTTGTAGAATTTCTATTTGAGCAGTCTAGAAACAGAATGCCCCTTAGGAGATTTTTCTTCTCATTCTCTTTCCTTCCTTTTTGGGTTTGATAACTAACAGTTTACTCTTATTTCTGTTTCCTAAATAAAGTTTGTAGAAAATTACTGTCTGTCTTGTTGAAAGATAATGTAAATAGTTCAGTTAAGAAATCTCTTTTAGATGTTGTTTGAAAAAAGTTAGTTCTGCTAAGAGGTTCTTTAAAAAAGAAGTGTAAATAAATGTAAATATATGTAGTAAATGGCCTTGCTAGATGTAAACATAAGTTTAAATAAGAAGTGTAAATACATATAGTAAAGTAAGTCATAAGTTTAGTTTGAGAAACCTAGGTTTAAGTGTTGGTAAGAAATGTAAATACATGTAGTAACTGGCCATGCTAGTTGTAAACATATAGTAAATAGAATAAGCTTTAGGCATAAAGATATTGTGTAGGCTTAAATAAGACTTAGATAAAGTTTATAAAGTAGTCCTATAGAATGTAAGTTTAAATAAGAAAGTAATTCAGCATAGGTTTTCCCAACCTTGGATACAGAAAGTAGTATCCCTAGCAGACTGTGAGCTTGACAGCTGAGTGGCTTCAGAAGCTCCAGAATAAAGCTGCTTCAGAGACTGCCAGCTTCAGAGAGCCACAGCAGAGCATAAGCTGCTGCACCAGCCAGGTGTCTGCAGCTGAGACTCTGACTGGAGTATCATAGCTTCCCAAGCAGCAGACACCAAGAGCCAGCAAAAACAGTGTCAGCACTAGCTCAAGGTTCTGCAAGCTTTCTGCCAAGAGGAAGCCACAATAAAGAGCTTGGTGGAGACATTGTTCCTTGAGAGAGACAAATGGCAGGCAGCAGCTTGGAAAGCCCACAATATGCCAACAAATTGTAAAATTTAAAAGAAATTTATTATTTCCTCAATATATAACACTTATCAATGTTAAATCAAGATTAGATAAGCATTATCTATTATCTATTAATAGACCAATTACCCCTAATGAAATAGAAGTAATGATTTGAAGTCTCCCAACCAAAAAAAAAGCCAATGGCCAGATGATTTTAGAGTAGAATGTTGTGAGACTTTCATAGAACAGTTAAGGCCAATATTCTTCAAATAATTGCACAAAATAATAACAGAAAAGTATATTGGCACAGAGAAAGGTAAAAGCCCAGAGGCAAAAGACAGGTGGGATAATTTAAAGTTAAGATAAGCAAGAAACAAGCCAAGCTAAGGCTAGCCATTTATCATTAAGAATAAGCCAACATGTGTGATTTATTTGGGAGCTTGGTGGTGGCCCTCCCAAAAGAATAAAAACCAACAACAGGCCATTCTAAAAAAAACAAAACAAAAAAACCTAAAAATTCAATGCAATCCCCATCAAAATTCCAACACAACTCTTCACAGGACAATCTTCAGCTTCATCTGAAAGCATACACACATACACACACACACACACACACACAAAAAAAAAACAATAAAAAACTCATAATAATTAAAACAGTTCTGAATAATAAAAGAACTGTTGAAGACATCGCAACTCCCAATTTCAAGTATCAATACAGAGATATAGTAGTAAATACCACATGACACTGGCACAAAAGAAGTAATATTGATTAATGGAATCAAATTGAAGTCCCTGATATAATTCCATACCCCTGGACAGCCAAAAAAAAATAACAGCATCTTCAATAAAAGGTGCTTGTCAAACTGGATTGCTACATATAGAAGAATTCAAATACATCTATAGTTATCACCCTGAACAAAACTCAATTTCAAATGGATCAAAGTCCTTAAAGTAACACCTAACACACTGAACCTGATAGAAGAGAATGAGAGAAATAACCTTGAATCCATTAGCAAAGATGGCAACTTTCTAAACAGAACATCAATAGCACAGGTACTAAGATCAACAATTAAGAAATGGTATCTCATGAAACTGAAAATCTTCAGCATGGCAAAGGACACTGTCATTCAGACAAAGCAGCAGCCTACAAAATGGATAAAAGATTTTTACCAACTCCACATCTGATAGAGAGTTTAGTATACAAAATATCTATACAAATTTTAAAAAAACTAGGTATCAGAAAAAACAATACTTTTAAAAAATGGGTTTCATGTCCCAACAGAATTCTCAATAGAAGAAACTCAAATGACTGAGACACATTGTAAGAAATGTTCAACATCCTTTCTCATCAGGAAAATGGTACTAAAAACTCGTTTTTTACATCCAACATAATGGCTAAGATCAGTAAAATAAAGGGCAACTCATGCTGATGAGGATGCAGAGCAAATGGAACACTCACACATTGTTGGTCGGCATGCAGACTTGTATAGTCATTATGCATTTCAGCTTGGCAATTCCTCAGGAAAATGGGCTTCTGTCTACCTCATGGTCCAGGCATACCTCTTTGGGACATATATCCAAAGGTTGCTTCATCCTCCCGCTCAGCCTTGTTCATTACTGCTCTGTTATTAATAGTCACAAATTGAAAACAAGCTAGTTATTCCTCAAAGGAAGAATGGATGGATATCATATATTTACTTGAGGGAATATTACTTAGATGTTATTAAAACAATAACATCATGGAATTTATAGGAAAATTGATGGAACCAGAAAAAAAAATCATCCTAAGGTTACTCAGTCCCAGAAAGACGAATATAATCAGTTCTTTCCTCAGCATCATCAGAGAAGCTCCATCCTGCAGCAGATTGGGAAAAAAAATAGAAAGATGTGCTTTCAGACATTAGGTAGAGATACCTTGGAATACTTAGCTCTAAATGTGATGTCTCCATAAACTACCACTCCTCAGGGCTCAGGAAATCCAAAGGAAGAGAAAGCAAAAAAAAGTGTAAGAGCCAGAAAAGTTGGAGATCACCATGGAAACAAGGCCGTCTAAACAACAGGATCAATCTACATACATATATGAAGTCACAGAGACTTAGGCAATATGCCCAGGGCCTAGATGGGTCTGCACCAGTTGGGGTCCTAGAGTTGAAGCAAGCACATGACCCTATCTCAAACCCAGAAGTTTTGTCTAACTGATAACCACATGCAAATGCATATTTAGTTCTCTCCAAGGGAGTCTCAGTGGGGACACAAGCTACTCTTAAGTGTAGGCTGCATGCCCAGAAGTAGATAGCTAACAAAAATGAATTCAAGTGCATGTTTAAATGTTCCTTGTCTCAGCCCATGTCAGGGCTTTTCTTTCCTTTTTTTTAAATTATATTTTATTTTATTTAGATATATTTCCTCTTTTTTTTCCCCTAGAGAGATTCTGTGTGTGTGTGTGTGTGTGTGTGTGTGTGTGTGTGTGTGTGTGTGTGTTTGTTCCAGTTTAGGGTTTTAATGGAATTTCTGGGTATGTGAATGATGGGTATCTGTTTCCTGTGCATCTCTGAGCTCTTTTCCTTCTGTTTGTTTTACCCAATTCTATATGTTAGTTAGTTTTTGTTTTTTATCATAGTATATTATAATATTATATATTATATAACACATATAATATATAATATAGTATAGTATAGTATAATATAGCATAGCATAGCATAGCATAGCATAGCATAGCAGAGTATGTTTTGATATTATTCCATGGAAGCCTGTGTGTTTTCTAATGAGAGAAAAGAATGGTGTGAATCTGGGTGAAAAGGGTGGTGTGAAGGAGCAGAAAGAGGGGGAAGTGTAATCAAAACATATTCCATGAGAAAGAAAACACTTTCAATACAAGAAAAAAAGCACTCAATAAATATATCAGGAAGCAAATCATTTCACCCAGTACAACACGAATGAGTTGTCAAAGGCATTATTCTGGGTAAAATTACAGTACCTTAAAGGCATACGCTGTATGATTCTACAAATAAATCCTGAACGTCACAGAAACAGAATCTAGAATGGTGGGTAATAGAGGCTTTGGTAAGGCAGGAAAGCAGAGCTGTTTAACAATGCAGCTTCAAATGTGAGATAGAAAAGCATTCTGGAAAAATATTTAATGTAAATATATTTCATGCCATTTGCCCACACAGTTAAAATTGTTAAAAAATTAATTTTACATTATTCTCTTGTCTGCAGAATAAAACAAAAACAAGAAAGTTGGAAAACCCTGACTCTTAATTAAGTCTGTTAAGTCAGCTCAATGAGCAATAAAGTGATGGAGTAGCTGTGAATACACAGGGGAAGCAACGATGAGTGTCCCACGCTGGAATCCTGTTTCTTTCCTTTCTCCTTCCTTCTAGTGGGTAGCCAGTAGATTAACATCCTACAAGCACATGGTGCTACCGACTTCTTTGCTTGTTTTCCCACGTGCAACAGATGAATAGGAAATCTTTGTTTCAAACCTGGATGAATTAAAATGCTTAATTTACAGCCACAGCATCAGTAGCTCCAGGAACAGAGCAATGAGCTTCCTCTTGATTTTTGACTTAACTCTTTCCTGTGGATTCTTAATTATATTCCTCTTGTTTTCATTTCAATATCAAAGTTCCAAAGTACTATTGAATGTAAAGATGAAAAACATTGCATGCTATATCGGTGGTTAAACTGCTGTAAGTGATTTTCACGTCCAATGTGAAGATTTTCAACCTAGGAAATACATTGCATGCAGAACTATACCACTGTTTCTAGTTCTTTAACTAGAAGGTGATGGTTTTGTCACTTTCAAGTATCAGCTTTCACTTATCTCTATTCTGAATCCATGTGGACTAAGTTTCATTCTGGCATTTGTTTGTTAATATGTTTAAGGGTGTGCAGTCTTGTAAAATCTCAGAATCAATTTGACAACTACTGTCTAGGAGATTGCATGACTAGGTAATTCCCTGAGGTTATTTTTAAAGTGGTTTTTTTATTCGAATTTTTTATTATAATTTCTCTGAGTTTCAAAGAAATATCAAAACTTATAACAGCAATTTGAAATAATGAGTTTATACATCTTTGACCTCTATTTAATAAATGAATATTTCTGTCATAGAAATATAATTTCATCAGACATTGTAATATGAATGTCTGACAAATTCTAGTGAGCAAAGAGAGAAAAGCCTCCCTTTCTGCATAGTTCTGATAAGAATTTGTTTCTGTAAGAGACTTTTCTCCTTTTGTAATTGGAAATTTTTAATCCTCACATATTAAAAGCTAAATGTAATTATACATTTTTCTCATAGTTATTTGGGGAAACTAAGCAATTTGACATCAATTCTCTGCAACTTTGATGTTTTATAAATAATGTGTTCTTTGAAACATATGAAATGTAAATGCTTTTAACTCAAGCCATAAAATTTTAGACTAATATTTTCCATTCAATAGCATTTTACATATTGTGATGCCATAAACTGTCTTAATATTTAAAGTTTTTAAAAATAAACATTAGTAATTTAAGTTCAGAAAACAAGCCCATTAGCATTAGGTTATTTTTTGTTCATAAAGCATGGCATAGCAAGTGGTACTTGTTATTATCACACACATATATAAATAGATGCTTTGCCTTTATTCTGTATTAAAAGTATGATCCATTTTTAACTCAGACTTGAGAAAAAAAGACCTAAAAACCCATTAGCAGAAAACACACCTGGGTCCTACATTCAGAAGCACTTTGTTTTTTTTTTTTTTGTTTTTTTTTGTATTCTTCTGTTCTTTGGAGTAAATTTTTAAAGTTAACAAAAACTGTTTCATTTAAAAACATTATCTATATTAGTACAATACAATATGAAATTTAGTGACTAACACACAGGTTCAAAGGCAGTCCCTTAAATAAATTGCAAGAACATTCTAGATGTGGAGGTTAAAAACATCTTGTAGGTCTTAGTGTTATCCAGCTGTTCTACCATAATACCATAATGTGATGATCTCAACACAAACATTCATCTTTGTATAGCTCCAGAAGCTCATAGTCTGAGGTCAAACAGTGCTCATGTCCAGTCCTCTTGTGTCTTGTCTCATAAGGACAATCATCCTATCAGGGCCATACTTTTCAATATTACTTATCCTTAATTACTTGCTGATGTACACTTTGTAGAAATAATGGCTCCCTGGAGATTAGAACTTCACATAGAATTTTAGGAGGCTATAATTCTGTCCAAGCCAGCAGAGCTGCCTCTAAACATGTCAAATAAAGCCAAAAAGATTTGCTCCTGGGTGTGCAAAATGTCAGCCCTATTGTATTTTGTTTACCAAGGAAGAGATCTTTCTCACAATCTTAAACTCTCTATATTTTGCATTCTTTTTATTATCGATAACTTAAATTTCTATCATTGGCTTTAAATATAAATTGAATGATGTAATCACTGTCAAATAAGTGAAAGATTAAGCAATGGTTCTGAAGGCTACTAAAATAAGTTACATGAAGATTTTAAAATGTTTATTACTACTTACACATAATATATGATCATCATATGAAAATCCACACAATAATCTTAAAATACTAACGATTGTAAAAGTAATAAATATATGTTAAGAAATTGCAAATAAAAAAATTTGCTAATAAACTGTAATGATTAAATTATTAGTCATTATGTCCTAAGATACTACTAATGTTCTTAGAGGTCATTATCATGGGTATATTACTGCTCTAATGCCACCATATCAAAACACCTGAGACTTTGTAATTTATAAGGTTCACAAAGTTATATCACTCAGAAGCTGAGATTCCAAAATGAAGGTGCTAGTAGATTCATTGTCTTATGAAGCCCTATGCCTGCCTGAAAATGGCAACTCCTGCTGCCATTGGAATGGCAAGAAGGCCAATAAAGATATGTCACTGCCATTCCTGCCTGTAGCCATTTAATCACGTTTAAAAAGGTAAAGATCTCATAACTAAATAATATCCTATTGGCTAAGCTTCTTAATTCTTACTATATTAAGGATAATGTTTCAGCGTGAATTTTGAAGTAAAAAAACTGACTTGAAGTTTCTGTTTTTGCTTTCTATACTCTTGACAATGTTTTGCTGTATATAAATAGTACCAGTTCAGTAGTATCCATATTAACGTACATTACACAGAGCTGGAAAGATAGTTTCGTGGTTTAAAACTCTTATTGCTCTTGCATCCTGAACTGATATTCAGCACCCACTTTGGATCGCCACCTGTAATTCTGGTTTCAGGGTATCCAGTGCTTTCTTCAGGATTCTGGAGATACCAGCACTCACATGTGTACCCACCTACAAGAAAAACACAAATATGCATCTAATTAAAGTAATATATTTAAAATGTAAATTAAACAAGTGTTTGTTTAATGTACTTTATAGATTACTGCATTAAAAATATCTCATAAATCAAAGTCATTTATGATAGAAATGTGAGCATATATGGTAGAAATAAATAACAAAACTGCAACGGAATTCTGTAAGAATTCCGCAAACAAGAGAAAAATACAAAGAAGGAAATATCACGCGTGATAAAGGTATGTTGGTCTCTTGTGGGCCATGAGTCTCTTTCGGGCTGCAAGAATATATTCTAGAGATTCAGCTGTATATTAAAGCTATACTTTGACCAGCCAAGGGTCTGTCAAATGGAAAGCCATTTATCATGGAATATTTGGTGTTACCCAGTTTTTAGTATTTCACCTGTCTTCTGCTCTGAAATTCTCATATGCCCAAATACTTCCAAACCATTCTGGCAAACAGCTAAGCTTCTGAGACACTGTTCTACTAGGTATTAACTCACCCACTGAGCCTAGGAGACAAGCTGGCTTCTAGATGCATAGATTTGTTTCTTGTGCAAATGAATCTCAGACCATGCCCTTCCTTCAAGCCTAGGGGCATAGCAGAGAGATTGACTGAAGACAGCAGGGCTTTTTGCATAACCAGGTGCACCAAGGACTGGAGCAGAATTCCAGAGAGACACAGAATCCAGTGGCCAGAGAGAGGAGCAGAAGACAGAGGTTCTGTAGAAGGTAAAACAGATCTCTTGTAGAGTGTATCAGGTCCAGAGTAAAGAGCCAGGAAGGGTAGATGGAGGATGAAGGAACAGAGGACGAAGATCAGGTCAAAAGCATAGAAGTTGACTAAAACTATGAGTTCAGGAAGACTGGGCACAGAGAGAAACTGAGTGTGAGCAAAGGGCTGAAGCTGTATAAAGAGAATTTTGTCCTAGAGGAATAAAGTAAATGGACAAAAGAGTGTAGTGTATGTAGATTGTTTTCCCTTAGATACTCCACACCATCTCTACTGTCTTTCCCAGGACTTTGGGAAGAATTTTTCTCAAGGCAGGAACTTGGGAAAATTCCGCAATCCTTTTTGGTCTAAATAGCAAAAGCCAGTGAGGTTCCAGGACCTTACCAAAGACATAGGACACTCAGGTCCAAGCAATAGCCACACTCTACCACACAAGCATGTTGTGATTACTGGGTTATCACCATAGCAAGAAAGTGGTGGGTAGAAATCCCCAGAAGGGCAAAGCACCCTGTAGCCTAAGATCTCCTTGTTTTTCTAAAAGGCCAGCTTTGGAATGCTTATTTCCTAAACTTCATAGATCACTCACCTGACTTTATAAACATATTATTGAGATTTCTTCTAGGCCATATACAGTGGCCCATCACTAGATCATATTTAAATGGACTTTTATTTTGCTCAATTTGGTGACTTGCATTTTATTGTTATTTCTTTATTTAAAAACTTATTTAAAAAGAAAGCCTTCCTTTCATAATTACTAGATCAGATAGTAAAAGCAATACACTTCCTACCTGAGTATACACAAAGTTCTTATGAGACCCCGTGTGTACCAATTTATGAAGGTCCCTGACCTAAGCCTCACTGCATGGTTTTAAGTTGGGCATATGTAGACTGTGGCATAGAACTAAGCGTGTTCTTATGAAGACTAAATAAGACAAGCCTGAGCTTCTGAAGCTACAGCCTACTCAACATCATGAATTAAAAACAGCAAAGACAAACATCGAAAATCAAAATGAAAAATTAGGGATAGGATTGTAGAACAGATATTAGACAATACCTAAACTTTAAAAGAAAATCTTGTCAATCCTTGCTAAGGCTTAAGCTTTTAAATAGGCAGAAGTCTGAGCAAAACCTTTATTATCACTCATTAAAAAGTAACGAAGGGATTAATATTAACTTTGTTATAGTTGAATTAATTCAGTTAATTTCAGGTTTCCAAAATGGTTTTCTATAATTCCAGGGCCTATAAATGGCTATAACCTTATTTCCTCCCCAGTAGTGGGAAGTGCTTATTTCTCTATTCAGAAATTCTTCACAGGGTTAAAAAAGTGTGTTTCTTAGGCCCTCAGGTAAAGAGTTTATGGAAGAAAGGGTAGAGTATACCTTGAGAATTTCTTTTGACAATTGTTCTTATTCTAGACTGTCTGATAGTGTATTTAAATATAGGTCATTTCCAATAAACTTATTGTATGCAATTGCATCTCACAAAAAGGAATGATGACACCATTGAGGTAACAAAGCTCAGGCTTAGATACCTGCTAATAATATTTTTCCTTCCTAAACTCAAAGGAAGCTACAGTGTTTGTTAACTTAGTTTTAAAGCTAAAATTCTTTGTCTTGTTCTTTTATTCATAAACATTTTTATTCTTTTTTTTTTTAAAAATTTTATGTGTATGAGTGTTTGTATGTTTACTACATGTGTTCTTGGTAGCCACACAGGCTATCAGAAGACATCACATCCCATGGAACGGGAGTTATGGGTGGTTGGAAGCCACTGTGTGAGTCCTTGGGACCTAACCCTGGGTCTTCTGAATGAACAACTGCTTTTAACTGCTGAGCTATTTATCTAGCACTAAAACTTTGAATGACTGAAAGGATAGATAAGTAAACATTAAATCCATTTAATATTTTCTGCAAGTTGCCATGTCAGAGGAGCAGCAGGTGGTAACTGACTTCAGGGGATCTGCCCACCAACATGCAAAGCTCTGATGGGTGAATCTCAGACAGGCAAAGCCCCAAAAGCCTCATGCCCAGAGTGTCTCTTGATACTGCTGTGTAATGTAATTATCTCTTGAAAATGTCAAGTTCGGTTAAATAGTGCGGTTTTAGAATACTACTGTACCTAGAAAGGTCTCTGTCTGTGAGAACAAAAGTTGCAGAGACGCTTGTTTGAACTAAAATTATTAACTGCAAAAAGTTTTGGTTGTAAAACGTCTCTTCAAATTTGGAAGTGAAAGCCTGATACCAGAATTTACTTTTTTTTTTTGAACTTCTTGAACTTAATGAGAAAACTACAAAGAGATTTTGGTTATGGATTTATCATATTTGGAAGGCTAGTACCGGAATTTATCATTTGAATTTTGAGACTTAAGAAATGAAATGCACAATTTCATTACAATGGGACAATTTTGAGTTTATAGTAATGACCTAGGAACTGTATGCTGGAACTGGGTTAAAAATGGAACTGTTTAAATGAAGAAATTTATTGTTTCTACTTTGACTCAAGATCCAGTTTTGTGTATGCATATATGCTAGTGATTCATGTATTGTTCTATGTTAAAAATGCAATTTTTTTGTGGAAAAAAATAAATAAATAAACTTTAAAAAAAAAGAAAATGTCAAGTTCTACTGGACATTTTTACCTGTGGATTATTATGAATATGATTTCCTCTTAAGCCGTACTGTTTAAAATGTTGTCCCCACCCCTGATAGAACAGGAGCTGCAAAGGATAGAAAACAAGAACAAGGAAATGTCACACAGGTAGCCTTTCTTGGGGAGCAGCATAGATTGTGGCTTAGGTTAATGATTAAGAAAAACAGCTGAATCCCAGAAGCTTCTAGCTAAAGTTCTTTTAATCTTAGTGTTGGGAAATGCGTTCACAGGTTTCAATATGTATCATAGCTAAAACAACGCTTTAAATGATGGCTTAAGTTTAGGTTAAGATGTTTTTGTTAATGGCTTTGGGGTAAAAAGTCTTGAAAAACAATTTAAAGACATGCTTTTCATAGCTGAGGGAGGGACTTGTTGAGGTCAAGAAACAAGAACAATGACAGTCTGACTGTTGCTGGCTGACATACCTTTCTTGCTAGGATGGGATGATGATTAACTCCTTGTGCCCATTTCTGTCCTCAGCTTCCTGAATTTAAAAAAAAAAAAATGGTGATGAATGGGTATGCACCCTAAATATTTAAAGTAGAGATGACTGGTTCTTTTTCTTATATAAGAGTTTAGATTTGTGATTCTTCTAAGATTTCTTATAAGATTACCTTTTCAGATAAATAATTAAATGATTGGCCATTTCTGTTTAACCACAAAATGCAACGTGGCAGTAAAAGAACTGACTAAGAAAAATACCTGGCTTCCTTACTCTCTGTTAATCTATAACAAGTTGTTTGGACATGAATATATGTGGGTTGATGGGACAACTTGCTTTTTACCTGTAATATGTAAAATGCTTAATCATTTAAGGGATATGGAGAACATGGTTTTTTTAAATACCTGTATTCCTTTTAATCATTTAGTTAAAAATTAGAATTTTTGTAATTTTTATACTGCTTGAAAGATTTTCCTGGGATATATAAGCTATAAGAGAAAAACTAGAGATGAAACAAGGAAAACACCAGGAAAGATGTAAAAGAAGAGTTAAAAGGAAAACATCAAGAGAGATGGAGGGGAAAAAAATCAGAGTTAAACAACCAACCAACCAAAAACAGAACAGAAAAGGAATAGAGCACAAAAACAACTTTAAGAATAATGATGTGAAGAACTAAGCTTTGGCCTTCAGAAAAGTCCCTATGTGTTTCTTTGTCTGCTCTGCATCTTGTCTTCAGTTTCTTTGACCTGCTGAAGGCTTGCTATTCATCAGCACCCTAGGTGAGATCCTGACATGTTGGAGATGAATGTGTGTTTGCATGTATGTGTGAGTGTATGTTTCTACCTTTTTTTTGCCAGCCCCAAAAAGTTAAGTTTTGCCCCCTTGGTGGCACCAGAGAATTAAGTTTTACTCCCCCATAGGAAAGTCAATTGAGTATTAGTCTGCCAACTCTGCTGGTTCCCCCTCAAACCCTGAGCTGCTAGAAGCTGGTCCTCACAGCAGCAGTAAATTTCCATGATCCTTAATAGCAGTCTGTGTTACTTTAAAACATGTGGTTCATTTTGTTCAAGCATTAGTCATTTGACATTATTTATTGATTTACTTTATCAATTTTAATAAAAATCATGTCACTTTTGAGCATAATTTACTTAGTCTCTAGGCTAGATTTGAAACTTAGTGTTAGATCACAGAAATATATAGACAAACACATATACTACATAGCTTATTTACATAGGTATTAATCAATGTATTATGTTCATTCTCCCATGACAGACACAAATATTGTTATAAAACTCCTGTAATTTAGATTTTGCATTTACTGTCACTCAAAATGATGGAATAATTATGTGGGTGTAACCAAAAGTTTCAACTCTAATAAAGAATTCTGCTTCAGCCCAAAGCTGGGTTCTCTTGGTATTAGTTCAATTATTTTTTTCCCTACAATATAGCCCATGTACTTTAAATGCATCTAGTAGGTTCTGTGCCATTATTGATGTGATCAGGCAAAAGCCCTGGATTTTTGCTCCTTTGGAAAGTGAAGGGCAATGCCATGAGCAAGATGGCTCGGAATATAAAAGTGCTTTCTCCACATACCTGACAAACTGAGTTCAGTACCCAGAATCCACAGAACAAAGAAAGAACCAGTTCCAAAATTAATGTTATTACTTCCACACACAAGCTGTGGTGCATATGTATTCATGTCCATTCATATGTATATACAGAACCAGTAATGAAAAATAAAAACAAAAATAAAAAAGTCACATGGAAACCTACTTATGAAAGAAGTTTCCTAAAGTATATACATAGAAATGTCCATATACACAGATATATGTAAAATTTTAAACAGAGTTACCTTGTAGCTAGGCAGCATCCTCTATGATATACACCAAAGCTAAAAAACAAAAAGTGTGTTGCCAGCGATAAATTACACATTACCTGTTCTCCAGTTGTTGGCCGGTAAGGTTTCACAGAACCACAGACTTTGCAGAATATTGATAGTGCTTGTAATTACCCTCCAGAACTTCATGGTAAGAGTCTACTGCTGAAGTCACAATGTATTTGAGTCACAGAACATAATTAAACCACACAGATACTTATTTTCAAGAGTATTCTATATTCGCCTATTTTCATCAGGCTGCAAGTTTTTATTCATGATATCAGAGAAGACAAGTGATCATCAATCTTGATGAACCTTGATCCCTGTGAGGTACAACACTGGCTCTTCTGGCAAAATAAGTTCACTGGTGCAATAGTGGCACCAAGTTCATAGTAGTAACCAGCTATTTCTTTTAATTGAACTTAGGTCCCAATTCATAAAAACAAAGTCATACTTGACACCATAATCTGGACCCAGAACCTGTAGCTAAATGAGCAATAGGCCCCAGGGAACAATCTGCGGTTACTCTTCTCCTAAAGGAGTGGTATATAGTATTAAACTGACTTCACAAGCTCCTTATTATGTACATAGATTAGTTCATTGGTTCAATTAGTTCATTAGTTCAATTCTCATTAGAGAAGCTTCCTCTTGAAGTAGGTGGCAATTTCCCCAGACTCAAAACTGATCATTGTACAGGGAATACGAGATGACAGAGTGCTTAGTCTCAAGTGGAACACCCATATTAGGCCCATCTCCCTAAGGCCCAGGGATTGTTGCAGAAGATGGGACAGAAAGATTCTAAGAGCCATGGAGAGTTGATGACCACAGTATAACAGTGTTTCCATCATCAAGGCATTTTCACATAAGGATTCAGCTTTCATTATATCATTCCATATTTTGGATATGGTCTTATAAACTTAATCCAGACAAAATTCCAGCATGGAGTGGGGAGATCGGCATGCAGTTTTATCAGTAGATGAAGAATTTCGGGACACTTATACCTGATGGAAGGATGGTCAATTTACTTTCTGGGTGTGAACATTCATACTCCAATCACACTCCAGGGGAAGCAGCACACCCATGCATGTTTAGACAACACAAACTTGACTCAGTAGGCTTGAAAAAAAAGAAGATAAGATTTTGGGTAATTATGGAATAGGGAAGGATATGAAAGGAGTTGGAGAGGGGCATGTGAATATGGTCAAAATACATTGTATGGCATTTTTAAAAAAAATTTTGAAATGAAGCTGCTTTTGAAAAATATGAGTTTATTGTCATATAACACATGGGGCCCTAATAAGGAATCATATTTTTGTGCCTAGAGTCTCAATATTCATGTTGCTTATAGCTTTCATTATTTAGCATTCTTTATGCTGTGGCTGAACTAAGTATTTAAAAGGACTTTGACTAGTTGCTCCATTTGAGTATGTTCTCTATAGTCAGCTCAATTGGCTTAAACATTTTCTGCTATAAAAATAATGTCAAACTCAATTATGTGTGCAATTATCAGAACAAATAAAAATAATAAACTTGAAAAATTAAATTTTTTTCACTAAATCAATAGCCACATGTAATAAAGCACTGCTTTCTTTCAATTTCATTTTTGACTTATTCTAAGTGCTTGCTTAATCATTAGTTTGAAGTCAAAATGAGTAAAAATTTGCCTTATGAATACAGAAGTGTGCAAATGTTGGTGATACCTGTCCTTGGGTGAGGCAAATGTATTAACCCAGATGACATTTAGGTGGTATAATTTCAAGTGTGATTGGCTGGTAAGATTTTAATAACAGTCATAAGTGATTTGCTACTGTGAGGTTTGAGATGCAATGACTCACTATGACACATCACAATTCATAAATAAAAAGTCAGGGTGGGGTCACAATACATTGATATTTGGATTCCAGCAGGAAAAAGAAACGAAAATTCAGCAACAATACCTGTAACATTTGCCTTCCAGACTGAGGAAATAGATTAGAAATAAATTGAATATGATGGAAAAACCATAGGTGGACACAATACAGAAATGGATAAATCTACATCACAGCTCCTGCATTCATAGCTCAGAGAATAATACAGAAGAAGGGATAAAAAGATTCTAAGAGCCGGAACACCCGAAAGTCAA
This sequence comes from Peromyscus nudipes, assembly GCA_902168325.1. Taxonomy (NCBI): domain Eukaryota; kingdom Metazoa; phylum Chordata; class Mammalia; order Rodentia; family Cricetidae; genus Peromyscus; species Peromyscus nudipes. The sequence goes on from CABHPH010160922.1 coordinate 19,397, forward strand.
CTGTGAAACAGTCAATCCTAGAAATAGCTGCAAAAACAAGTCTAGGATATGCTATACCAACAGACAAGCTAGCATGCAAGTGGGAAAATTTTACAAGACAAATTTTATGAGACAAAGAAAATAATGACTGTGGGAAAGGGAGAACTGTTCTCTCTCAGGGAAGAGCCCCTCATTGGCTGTTCAGTGCAGAGTGACTAGCCTTGATACCATAGGTACCATAAGGATAAAAACAGGTTCAGTGGGTTGTACTTATACATATGTGTATACATGTATATGTAGGCATGCAATAATATTAATTAAAGGAAATAGGTAATTAACTGCAGAGAAAGGGTCATGGAGGATAAACAAGACGTAATTATTTTTCAATTGAAAACATATTAAAAACAAACAATAAATTGGCTGGACCACTGAATTGGACTGACTTTTCCTAGAAAACTGAATTACTGTGATTTATGAGTTCTGAGAGAAAAGATGCAAAGAAGATTGATTTTATCATGTATGGAGAGTGATTAACAACTTTTGCCATGTGTGGTATGAAATATCTGTAACCCCATGATTGGATAGAAGATTGAGAAGGAGGTTTTGAGTTCAAAGCCAGCATGGGCTACAGAGTGAGATCTTGTTTCAAAAGCCAATCCAAACTATACAAAACAAAAACTCAAAAATTAAAACATAATCTGCAAATAAAGTATACAAAAGAATAGAAATTTAAGAAGTATATATAATGCTACTTAATAAAATACATTAAATTATTAGTTACATATCCCTCCATTCACTTTGTATTTTTAATTTCTCCATGGTAAATACCAACTTATTGTAATGATATTTTAGCTTCTTTGTGGACACAGGAAGGTCCTTTATAATTAAATAGGAGCTGAATTGTTGAGAATGACAAAAATTCATGTATTTTACTCTTGTTTATGTTCATTTATTTCACTTGAAATATCAGTTTTTAATTTCTGAGTAACTTAAAACCTTTGTTAGGAAAATGACAGTCAAAAATAGCACTCAGTAGGTCCGCAATTAGTGTCAAAATAAAATGCACATAGTGGCTGTGGTAGTTTTGGGGAAAATCTCATGCGATTAATACCAGGCATGGTGGTACGCAATAAACCCTGGAATCACAGAATTGTAAGACGAGAAACACTGCTTTCTATTTCACAGAAAATCTGTGATAAGTCAGCAGGGTCAATCATGAACACAGTAACTTAATTTTCCACACTCTGTGATTCTTGTGCTGTTACCTTACTGCTTGAAATCCTGAAGTTGGGGACTAAAAGTGAAGCTAAACCACATTGAATGGCCTCAGTAAGACCCATCACTTAAGCCAGATCCGAAAACATTGTAACACATAATACAGTGATACAGGCAGAGACCTGACAACTTGGATTAACAGTGGGTGGCTGGGTAGGCAGTCACTTTAAAATTCTTCCTTCATTTATTTATCTGTATTATTTTGTTTTGGACAGGAGGGGGGAAGAGATAGTTTAAGTGTTACAATCCACAGTAGCACACTAATGAGTGATGTTCTTCCAGACATAGGTACCTGAGTTGCTTGAACTAATGGAAAATTACCAAGCGTCGTGTTGATAAATATGAGTCTCAGGTGCTGGGGTCTCCTTCTTCCCTATCAATGTTTTCCTCTGTCAAGTTAGCGAGCCCGATGCTGGTAGGATCGACACAACAGAAGGAATGCAGGAACTGTGGAGTGACTGTCTGTGCTTTCTTCTAGACCTTCAGATTTTCATGATTGTCTCAGCAGCATCAAAGGTGCATGTTTCATCCTTTTCTCTAATTTCAGGTTTGATGGCAGGGAGGACAATAGCTCTTTACTTCAAGTTTCTGATGAGGGAAGTTGAACTGAACAAAGTCAAGTAGCTGTGTTTCCTGTTCCAGGTCTTCTGGAGACTGGATAGATGAAAGATCACAGAAGGGTCCAGCAATATTCTCTGGTGCAGTACCCTTTGTTCATTGCTGTGCCTACATTTGGGTAGGCTCTTCATCTCCTATTCCCCAGGCTGTTTCTATAAGTATCAGATTGGGAAAACAAACCTATAAAGAACTTATACTTAATTTCTGCTAATTAAATTGATGTCTCAGCAAATGTTATTATTTACATGGATTATCTCATTCTTCTCAAAGACAATAAACATCTTATGACTTTGGAGATTTAAATATAATCTCATTAGAAATATAACTTACATGATTTTAGGGCAAATGCCCTAAAAATATCTTTATGATATAAAGACTTCAAAGGTGACCCAAATTTCTGTAACTATGCCAGATCCCCTAGCTACTACATTGGTCCTTTAAAAATCACTTTCCATTTTTAGAAAAATATTCTCACACTTAAAGTTGTAATGAAAGAGAAATAAAAAATTTTAATCAGTAATATTTGAAAATGAGTGCAAGGTTTTATGTATGGAGCATATAACTGTTTGCTGCCTTAAGAATTTAGGCTTAAGTTCACATGTTTGTCAATATCTGGCAATTATAAAATGTAAGAAATGACTAAGTATTTAATGTCCTTTTCAACATATAATGCCAGTGGTCAGAAATTAACAAAACTGAATCCAATTCCAACTGTACCTTCAAAGCTCATTTATATATAGAAAGCAGATTAGAGATTTATTGATTCTTCAGACCCAGGGTAAAGGAATCATGAGATAGGTTGTCTCAAGAGTAAGTAAACCAGTTTAAGTTTACAGCATAATAAAATAACAGAAATTACCCAGTGTTTGGGGGACAACAAATGGCAGTGATCTCAGCCAGTTACCTCAGAGGTTTGAAATGGTAGAGGAATCTTGGTGTGTAAGCTATAATTGATAATGGCAAAGTGCTCAGTGCAGACCTGAGAGGGTAAAAAGGATTCTCAAAGGACCAACAATGATTCAGAAGATACTCTGAATACTAGGCCCAGGATAATAATTTGCTTTGAATTACGTTCCCCATACCAGTGAGGGAGAAAACTCAGTTATTTGGAAAGCTAATTACAAATATATTTGTTAGAACTATTTTAAAAGATAGCACTTGTAAGCACTCTTCCTCAACATGGTTTGTAAAATAAAATGTAGCTTCAAGTTTAAAGAAAAAAAAAAAGACTGGGCAGTTTTTTTGTATTATAAACTCGATTCAAATCCAGTTATTAGCACATTAAAATATACCAATTACAAGATTATTCTCATTACGTTTTCTTCCAAAAATTTGTAAGCTTTTTTTCTGAAATATATTAACTATAATCTTTAAAATAATTTTTCTTCATCTTAATGAAAAACAATCTTAATAGTGGAATCAGATGGTTCCGACAGAAGAGTAATCGATGTATCAAGTACTCAGTGTTATGTCAGAAATCTTAATACTAATTTTTTTCAGCTGGTGTTCATCATTTTCACTTAATTTCTTCCCCAGGTAGCCAGGTAGAAGTATTTATTTGCTGCCTAGTTGACAATGACTTGAAGCCAAATTGACAATTATTTTTCAGAGAAAATATTGGTAAAACTCCAAATAAGAATGATTGTTTACTAGTTAAATCAGGTAGTAAGGCCATTTAAACATTTTCATTGTAGTAAGAGAATTCATGTGTTTATTTGAATGACTATTTGCCTAAACATATCAAAATTGACAAATGACAATTGCATAGAGGCTCTTTCATAAGCAGAGAGAACCATAGGTGATTTTACCAAATGACTTTTGAAGAATAAGAACTTGTCACATAATCAGAGTATTGGCTTGAGCATAGCTCCTTAATGTAAGTAGCACTTAATATATTAGTAAACTGATGTAAGTTAAAAGTTTAAAATTTGTGTGTCAACTACAAAAACAAGTGTGTTTGTGTGTCAAAGAGTAGTTAATGCACAATAGGCAAATATATGTTAATTATTTATATTTACCATAAATAACATTAAAATGTTCCTCAAGCAAGATATTATGGCAGAGATTACAACATTTCAGGGTATGAAAATTAATATTATGTACCTAGTAAACAAAATATAACTTGTGATTGATGTGATGGTTCAGTGATCAAAAAACAAAACAAAACAAAACAAAACTCTATGCACAAGCAAGAGAATGGAGGTTTACATGCCCAGAACTCTGGTGGAAGGATGGTAGCTTCTACTCAGAAGGCAGAAACAGGAGATCTCAAAGCAAATTAGCTGGTGAGAGCAGTCATATCGTGAGCCATGACTTGATTGAGAGACACGGCCTCAATGAATAAAGTGGGAGAGGTGTGGAAGAAGATTCCTGACAACATCTGGCCCCCATATGCGTGCGCCTCTCCCAACAAGCCCATATACCAGGGTGCACACACATGCGAACACACACCACCTTAACAAAAGAAGATAAAGTGATTTTTTTCTTAAGTGATATTCTTCTCATCTAGAAATAAGAAAAAATATCTTTTAAAAACAGAAAGACGTTAATTACATTGATACTCTAGTCGGTTATGGAACATCAATTCATTGTGCAATTGTGTCCTTATGATTTACTGCTCAACTGTTGTGTGTCAGAGTAAAAAAATCAGTGTTCTGTGTAAACCAGATAAAAACGCTATAAGTAATGCATTAGAAAAATACCCTCACTGAACTTATTTGGTTTGACCAAGGTGAATTTTTACTACATGGATGTCAAATAGTCAGATTTTATCAAACTATGGCTAAAAGCAAAATATCAAATAATATTTAACACATGAGAATTATTGGATTTTCCTGAGAGTTCTTTGTCTAAAATGCACTTATTCTATCACTATGTGTGTTCTTCAATTAAATAAATAAACCAGTTAATGAAAATGTTCTATTTTCTTATTTATCCATGTGCTGTGGCAAAATGTTGTTACCTTCATAATTACAAGACCCACTGCTGAGCTGCAATATCAAGAAAAGGAAAAGTTTCTCTCAAATCCTCTAACACAAACCAAAGTCAGAATAGGGAAATATACATGTAAAAATACAGATAAAGGGATGAGAGGTCTGGCTGAACAAAAACGAAAAGAATGTGCTGAAAATATGAAGTTGTAAATGTTCATAAATTTGGAAATGGCAAACCTGTCTCCTTGTTCAGCCTAGCCGAACGGTGCTGACAAAATATCCCATGAAGCCTTGAGGCTAGAATCAGACAGTCGTGTACAGATTGGGGATTTAGAGGGCAGGAGAAATTCTCTAAGTGAAAGCAGCAATTTTTCACATCGTGACAGTAGTAAGTCAGTCGGCAGGGAAGCCCAGGAAGGTAGACAGGCAGCAAATGAAAAGGAAAGGAGAGAAGGCAGATTTAACACGAGCAAGCTAGTTGACAAAGGGGATGCTCTGCTTAGGGTTTTTAAACGAGTAAATTGAATTTTAAGGATTTTCTTTCCAGTTTACTTGTGGCTTTGAAATGAACTCATTTCAATTTCATGTAGGAATGTTTTTTTTTCCTTTCAGGAAATGAATTGTGTCTTTAAAACTCATTGAGCAATTATGTATTCACATCAATAGCAAATAGTCATAAAACTATTACTATCAATACCTTTGACTATCCATGTACTTGGAGCATATTTACCCAGATCACTACAGTTACAAAGTTAAAACTTTGAATCTACTTAACATTACAGATCGAAAAACTGACAGTTTCTGATAATGACAAACCAAAGTAAATTTTAGTCAAGACACTTCCATAGTGTGTAGCCGGAAGTTTTCCTGCGTCCTATAGCCATTCGTTCCCAAAAAAACACACAGAGGCTTATATTAATTACAAACTGTTTGGGTTATGGCTCAGGCTTATTGTTAGCTAGCTCTGAAATCTTAAATTAACCCATTTCTATTCATCTATATTTTGCCACACAGCCGTGGCCTTATTGGTCTGCTGGCATCTTGTTCCTTGGGCAGCTGGATGGTGTCTCCCTGACTCTACCCTTCTTCTCCCTGTCTCTCTGCTTGGATATCCCACCTTGCTCTTACCCTGCCTTGCCATAGACAAAAGTGGCTTTATTTATTAACCAGTGTGAGCAATACATATTCACAGCATACAGAAAGACTATCTCACATCACATAGTATACCAAGTGTATGAGTATGTAGTATGAAATTATAAACAGTGTTGATTCATACACATTAAATATTGTGGAGACATCCAATGATTCACAGGCATGTTTCTCTATACTACATCAAAGAAACCTCTATCGAAGTTTATGACCATTTGTTCTCAGATATTGTAAAAAATCCAGAACCATCAACTATAATTACCAAACAATTCAGCAAGTCTAGAGTTATTATAAAATATTTTATTGACATCCAGTTTGTTATTAAAACAGCCATCTTCACCATTGCTATTATCACACAGTTTCTATCAATCCAGTGATGAAACATTCTGTTTCTATTACATGTTTTTAGAGTCAGAATATGTGTTTTTCTTTAACTATTGCATGGTTTCTAGAATCACTTAGATTTTCTTGTCAGTGTTCTATGATGATTGAAATCTAGCTCTCACTTGACACATTCAGGGTCTTGGATTGGAATAGTTTGACCTATGTTTTAAGAAACCATTTATGGTTTTATAATTCTTAGTTGCTTCATACTCATGTTTTATGAGTTTAACATAAAACTCATATTTTTATACAGCTGTTTAACCGCTGTATGTGTTTATTGAATTATCATAATGCCTTGTGGACTTTTTTACATGAAGTATAAACTGTTAAGTATATTCACTTAATTTTACTGACAACTAGAAAGTATATATAGAAAGTATTTTAACAATAATCAAATTATTTTAATGGTTCGTTACATGTAACTTTTATATCCACGTTATTGACTGTGGACATGGTCAATTCAACACTGCCCTGGTTGTTTACAAAGTAAATGTATTTGTTAGCAAACAGTTTTAAAATTTCAGAAAATAGAAACTCTAAAAACTTGTTTCCTTTTAAAAAAGCACACAATTACTAAATTAATTCTACCTAGTCAAAAAACCTTAATAGAGGTATATTCTACTGGGAATAAAATGTAAATCATTAAAGTATAGTATTCTTCAGATGGATTTGTTCATGTGCTCTAGTAGATTTTTATTGTAATAATTTCATATTTATGGGTCAATAAAGTTCTATTACACTTTGTTTAATAAGTGCTACTGTCCATATTTGGTATTGATAATATGATGTTTTAGAACAATTATAGATAATAAATTGATTGTTTCACTTAATTATATGGTATATATGTACACATATATATAAAATATACACACATAACAATTAATAAAAATGGAGACCATAAAATTGGAAAAAGGGCAAAGAGAAGTATATAGGAGACTTTGAAGGGAGCAAAGAAAGGGGAGAAATTAAATTTTATCAAAATATTATTAAATAAAAGAAATATTCTTAACACGCAGATCATTTCTTTTCATATGTTTTGTGACAAGGTCAACCTACTTATTCATCACAAAAATGTAAAATCATTAATAATCTAAATGTTTAGAAAGTCTCTTTCTTGCCTCTTCTCTTTCTGACAGCTAGGTATAGTACAACCTTACCCATATTATTTATATCTATACAATAATTTATTTTGTGAATTTCAATCTAAACTTTTAGAAATTATTTCTCTTGCTCCTGCTTATTCTGATTGTTCTTATAGACCTAGGTGATGTCAGTGTTATTATGAAACCAGGGATTCCTAAACACATTGCTTCTAATTTGAGTGTTGGAATTATAGATTACAGAGGAAGCCCCACCAGACCTGGTTTAAATATCTACTTTTTCTAACATTCATTTTTGTATATAAGATAAAACAGAGACATGATTGTTTCAAATAATCTCCTAGGATTTCCATCAAATCTTACTGGCTATCCAAAGACTTGAAATTCCAATTTATGTATTAATTGGGTTTACTGGCTCTCTGATATTATTAAATAGCTATTTTTTTCTATAGAATAAAATAGCTTTTGTACTGATATTTATGACAAATATTACTTTGTTTCAGGCTTTTTAACTGATTTTTTATTAAGAATTTTTTTATTCATTTTACATATCAAAGATGCCCCTCTTCCCACCTCTGCCCCTCCAGCCTCCTCCTCCCAACCCATACCCCATTCTCTCCTACAACAAAGTAAGGCCTCCCATGGGGAGGTATATTTAGTAGAGGCAGGTCCAAGCCCCTGCCCCTGCCTCAAGGCTGTGCAAGGTGTCCCATGATAGAAGTGGACTCCAAAAGGCCTGTTCATGCACCAGGGATGGATTCTGATCCTACTGCCAGGGGGCCCCTTAAGCAGATAATGCTACACAACTGTCTCGCTATGCAGAGGACCTAGTCCAGATCCATGCAGGCTCTATAGCTGTTGATCTAAATTTCATGGGTTCCCACTAGTTTGGTTTGGTTGTCTCTGTAGGTTTCCCCATCATGATCTTGATGCCCCTTGCTCATAGAATCTCTGTTCTCTCTCTTTGACTGGACTCCAGGAGCTCAGCCTGGTATTTGGTTGTGGATCTCTGCATCTGCTTCTATCAGTTACTGGAGAAAGGCTCTATGATGACAGTTTATTCACTGATCTGATTACTAGGGTAAGCCAGTTCAGGCACCCTCTCTACTAATATTAATAGTCTAATCTGGGGTCATCCTTGTGGATTCCTGGGAATTTCCCTAGCACCTGGTTTCTCCCTATCCCCATGATGTCTCCCTCTATCAGGGTATCTCTTTCATTGCTCTCCCACTCCATATCTTTTCCAACTAGACCATCCTGTTCCCTTATGTTCTCATCCCCCATCCCCTACCCTCCATTGCCCACCACTTATCCCCAGTTTACTCACAGAGATCTCATCAATTTCCCCTTCCCAAGGCTATCCATTTGTCCCTCTTTGGATCCTTCTTGTTGCTCTAGCTTCTTTAGAGCTCTAGTTTGTAGTCTGGTTATCCTTTGCTTTACATATAGTATCCACTTATGAGTGAGTACATGCAATGTTTATCCTTCTGAGTCTGGATTACCTCATTCAGGATGATATTTTCTAGTTCCATCCATTTGCCCACAAATTTCATGATGTCATTGTTTTTCACTGCTGAGTAGTACTCCATTTAGTATATGTACCACATTTTCTTCACCCATTCTTTGGTTGAGGGGCATCTAGGTTATTTCCATGTGCTGGCTGTTATGAATACTGCTGCTATGGACATAGTTGAGCATGTGTCCTTGTGGTATGATTGAGCATTCCTTGGGTATATGCCCAAGAGTGGTATAAGTGGGTCTTAGGAAGATTGATTCCCAGTTTTCTGAGAAACCGCCATACTGATTTCCAAAGTGGCTGTATAAGTTTGCACTCCCACCAACAGTGGAGGAGTGTTCCCCTTGCTCCACATCCTCTCCAACATAAGCTGTCTTCAGTGTTTTTGATCTTAGCCATTCTGACAGGTATAAGATAGTATCTCAGAGTCATTTTTATTTGCATTTCCCTGTTGACTAAGGATGTTGAGCAATTCCTTAAATGTCTTTCAGCCATTTGAGATTCTTCTTTTGAGAATTCTCTGCTTAGCTCTGTAGCCCATTTTTTTTAATTGGATTGTTCGTCATTTTGATGTCTAGTTTCTTGAGTTCTTTATATATTTTGGAGATCATCCCTCTGTCAGATGTGGGGTTGGTGAAGATCTTTTCCCAATCTGAATTCCAAGCTAGAGCAATAAGACAACAAAAGGATATCAAGGAGATACAAATTGAAAAGGAAGAAGTCAAACTTTCACTATTTTCAGATATGATCGTATATATGTGACCCCAAAATTCTACCAGGGAAATCCTACAGCTGATAAACACCTTCAGTAATGTGGCAGGATACAAGATTAACTAAAAAAAATCAATAGCCCTTCTATATACAAATGATAAAGAGGCTGAGAAAGAAATCAGAGAAGCATCACCCTTTACAATACCCAGGAATAATATAAAATACCTTGGGGTAACTCTAAGTAAGTAAGTGAAAGACCTGTATGACAAGAACTTTAAATCTCTTAGGAAAGAAATTGAAGAAGACATCAGAAAATGAAAAGATTTCCGATGCTAATGGATAAGTAGGGTTAACATAGTAAAAACGGCAATCTTACCAAAGTAATCTACAGATTCAATGCAATCTCCATCAAAATCCCAACACAATTCTTCACAGACCTTGAAAGAACAATACTCAAATTCATATGGAAAACCAAAAACCCCAGGATAGCTAAAACAGTCTTGTACAATAAAGCCACCTCTGGTGGCATCATCATCCCTAACCTCAAGCTCTACTATAGAGCTATAGTAATAAAAACAGCTTGGTATTGGCATAAAAATTGATATGGGGACCATTGGAATAAAATTGAAGACCCTGCCATTAAGCCACGCACCTGTGAAAATTTAGTGGTTAGGCACGTTTAGCTCATTTTTAAAGTTTATTAATTTTTTTTTACTTTTATCTGTTATAAGGCTTGTCATGTATTGTGAAAGAAACAATACATATGTCTGCTACAATTTAAGTAGTATGTAGTGAGGAAACAGTGAGTGAGTCAGGGACACATATGGGTCCTCTAGTTTTGGCATAAATACTACCCGTATTCCGTTCTCCTACCTTTACCACATTAGTCATATTTTTGAAGGGTATGGTCAAAACCTCAGAAATAAAATAAGGTAACCTTATTTCACTAAATTGTATTGCTCTCATGATTTTGCCTATATAAAATATTTAACAGAGTACTTTCAAATCTCGTCTGGCCCAGCAAAAAAAGATTCATTGATATTTTTCTAAATACATAGTGCGCATAATTAAAGCACTAAACATATAGCATCAATTATACTTACTTTAATAAATTTATGGTAGTTAGGGATCCATCTTAGAATTGGAATTTTGCTATTGCTATTGCATACCAAAAACAAACAAGCAAGCAAGCAAGCAAGCAAACAAACAAACAAACAAGCAAAGCTTGATAGCATAGTATGGCCCCTAGCTGAGATTTTACAATATTTTACCTTCCTTTACTGGAATCATGTTAGATATTAAAATAGAATGTTTATTCAGATCCTAGTAAATTTAGAGACTAGTAAAATGACTCTCCTAATTACTTTTTTTCACTGCGATGAAATATCTGATGAAAGCAACTTGAAAGCAAACTTTATTTTAGTTTATAGTCTTAGAATATCTGAATTCATCATAATGAGTTAGCTATAGTGGGGGTAGTCTCGGAATCAGGCGCTGATTTCAGTTTGAGTCCCCTTTCATGTTACAGGGCAGGACACATTAGCACTGGAGAAGGTGAAGGTCAACTTCTGAAGTCTCACCTTTTGTAGCCTATTCCTCTCATACATTCCAAACTCCTCAGAAGGCCGTAGTCTTCAAAACAGCACCTTACACTGATTTCAGGCCCTCAACACAGGAGCTTGTAAAGTATATTTTAGATTCAAATAATAACCACACCATTCCTAGACATTCTCTAAATGAATCCTCTATGCACTCATAATTGATGCACAGAAATCTTGGACTATCATGCCCTAATGCAACTCTAATAAAGTAAGTCCATTATTTTAAAAATCACAACCCTGGGAAACAAAATGTAAAACAGTAACTCCATGCAGCATTTAAGTAATTTTTGATAATAGCCATGGAGCTACATTATATAAGGGGATTAAAATATGACTTGGTGATTATAGAAATGCTGCCATTAACAGATAACAGTTATCTAATTTATGTATTTATTCTGATGAATGCTGACAAATCAGTGATTTTTTTGAGATTCTTTTCCTCACTTAACTTTTGTCACTTTTTACCAGTCCACCTTGTGTTTCAGCAGAGATGACTGCAGCTGCACTTTTCTTGCCCTGCGAGTTAAAACATATGAAGGTAATCAATTGCAGCTCCTTTTAGAAGCTCTGGGCTTTGTGAACAATTCCTGGGAAAGAGGGATCGACAGATGAAGCAATTTTCAGGCACTGTCCACCTGGCAGAACTTCTTCCTCTTCCACTCTAGTGCTGTGGCAAGAGGACATAAAAATGCTTCAGAAATCCATCTTTCCTAACTGAACTGGCAAACCTTTAATCTGGAACAGATTTAAAAATACCACTAAGGAGTCATCATTTCATTACCCATGAGAGAGGATACAGTGCCAGGAGACCTGTTAAGGTACTTCTCTCTGTCCCCATAGCCTGAAATTCCCACCCCATGCTTCCTCTTTAAAATAACGATGTCCCATCTGGGAAGTAATGGAATGAAAGAGATGAGGTTCTACTGATTTTATTTTGCATGAAATTCCATTAAGGCAAATATTTCCAATATTTCTAATGTAAACCACAGATGTGTTTCAAATTAGAATAGTCTGTCATCTTTTCCATTAATGACCTGGAGGTTTTATGGAATACAGTTTATTCACGTTATAGCACCATTTCAATCTGTATGTGAGTATTTGATGCCACTGTTGTAGCTCTGATTGTTTTAGATTCCTTTTTATGTTCACAATCTTCTCATCGCATGTTCAATAATATTAACTATAATTCTGTTTTCTGTATTTTTAATAATGTTGTTTGAAAGTTCCCTACATTCATATAATCTATTGAAAATATTCATATATCACTACCTTCCTCCTTCTCCCGTAAGTTCCAACCTCATCTATATCACAGCTTTATATAAAAGATTTTCTTATTTATTTATTATTTTCATGTGAATGTGTATCTGTATATCTATATGTGTTTATTAGGTGTACCAAATGTGCGTAGAGGCCAAAAGAAGGCATGAGATCCCTTGAAAGTATTTTGGAAGAGCAACGAACATTCCTAAATGATAAGGCATCTCTCCAGTTACTATGCCATTTATTTATTCATTTTGTAATTGGTAATCCTCCATCATAATTAGGGCTGGCCATGGGCACATTTGGGTATGATCATCTACTGACCATATGGTCACAACTTATCAGTGACCAAAAGAGAGTCACTTCCTTTCCTTCATCAGCCATTGACTGACAATTGTTTCTCCGAGGGGATATGACATGGGGTACCCTACCCATGAGAACTGAAATTTTGCCTGGCAATAGCCAAAAAAGGACTGCTTTATATATATATATATATATATATATATATATATACACATATATATATATATATCAGCACTTTATATTTCTCTTCCGTATCAACCTACCCTTATGATCTTTTTGCTCCCTCTTCAGAAAGGTTTCCAAAGGCTTGGATGATAGGAAGTTGATACAAATGCTCTATCCACAACTGAGCACTCAGTGTTAATTATACTCAGAATTTTCATCATCTATGTGTCTGTGTAGTAAATGCTATCATGGCAAAAATAGCTCCACTGGCTAATAAGAGCAACACAAATCTATGACTATAAACATACCTATCTAGAATGCCATTTGCTAGTATGTCCATTTATAAAAATAACAACAATTGTTTCTCTGTAGATGCATGATCTCTTGGGCTTGGATATTAGCTGACTGGGTAGAAGTCAAATCCCAAAGATGAGTAAATTCTGAAAAATCATCAAAGGCGTCCTTTGAAGTGTTCTTTTCTTTTTCAGCCTAATTCGTCTAGGGCTTCCCTGTGTACTAATGAACTGTACCACATCCAAGTCATTTCAGGGAAGGGCAGAGGGAATTACAGAATACTCTTGCAGACTAAGGTCACTGATCACACTGAGATCAATCATTTACACACTCTTCCACTTCTTTTCTTACTTGCCCTAGAACACACTCATAAAAGCTGTTCTTCTCTCTTGTTCAAACCTTGATACTTTCCTTACATCCTTTTCTTTGGCACTGTAAGTAACAGATTTTTTTCCCCTTCAGTATCATTGACCTCAACACTACACTAACCAACTGCTTCCATGAATCAATACCCCATATCTTAAATGAGAAAACTTCCTCTTTAAAAGATTCAGATGCTGCAGTTTTTATAAGAATTGCAAAGAAATGATGTAGTGTCTTTCTTTATGCTTTTCTTTAGGAAACTTATTATTTCAATCAATCCAACTATTACTAAAGTATTATTTAACCAATCACCCAATTAAGATGAGGTCTGCCAGATTTTTCAAATTCAAAGTTATGCATTTGTATTTAATTAATAAGCATCTTCTATGAAATATATACTATATGCATATCATGCTTCATATTAGTTATTATTTACTAAATTTGTATACAATGGTTCAAACATAAACTATATATTGCTATGATAACACCAGTGGTAATCAAATATGCTTCATCTGGTCTACTAATGAGATAACTTTATTCTTTAAAATCTAGCAACACATGACTTCATAATTCACTCTTTCCTCTGTCACACACAGATAAAATTATTTCTTATTAATTTCTGAATTCATACATATCTACAACTATATCTTTTGTCACAATGATATAAAGTGAGAATTTTCAATTTCTGAATTATGAACACACACTTGTTATAAATTTTTAAATATAAAAAATTAATAATTTTAAGGCATGTCAAATAATGATTTTTAAACACAGATAAATTTCTTGATATTCCTTTCTTTTTGAGTCATCACTAGTGATATTCATATGACTGTTATGTGAAAAAAAATTGCCCAAAAACAGTTGGTAGAAACAATAATCTATGTTGTTTCTCATTCTATTACTTTCATATACACAGATATGGTGATCATGAAATTCAATTCAGATGATTGGGAAAGTGCAACTTTGTAAAATTCTGTATTCATATTACCATTAAATCAAGCTGTTGGCTAAGTAATTGTCCAGTTGGATTACTTGTGAGCTCTTTAAACTTGAGTCCAAAACTATCCATTGTACATTGCAATAATAATATATTGTTATAGCAAGTAATACTATCATTTACTCATTTGATGCATTTAGTTTATTACACTTGAGTTTAATGATGGAATAGTATATTGAATTAATATATGGAAACTAAAAAGGGTTCCATATAGTCCAGGAAATATGAATACATTCAGAAACTGTTTAGTTGTTAGGTAAAACTGTGTTTAGAAATGTTTTATATGTTGATTTACACTGAGACATACTTAGATTGCAAAGGTGTTAAACTGTTATAAAAAAGGAGAAAAAAGTTTCAGATAATGTTATTGACAACAAACTAGAGTGATTTTTTTTATCCACAGAAATAGATTTTAAACTTCTGCTTGTGTATATGGTGTCAGAGAAGTTAATTACATAATATCTTTCTGAAGAAAAAGTCCAGGTAAAACTACGTTAATCAGATTTATATTTAAATTGAAGCATCTACATGTATCTACCTATCTAATATGTCCATGTAATTTCTACTGAACTCCTTGTTATTATCTCTGAAACTAAAATTGAAGTTTCCACTAAGCATATTTTATTGGCGATCAATAAGGAGTGAAACAGTTAGTGGCCCCAATATTGTTGACTTCTTGGAAATAGGTATGAAAAGGTCAATGTTCAGGTAGAGTTCAGACAATGAGATAGCTAAGAAACCATGCTGTCAATTATTTGGGTAGAACAATGAATAAGTCATCATGTAGTTTTTCAAGACAGAAGCACTGTTATTAAGGCAATAATTAGATGAATAGGAGAGATATGAGTCTTTTTTCTGAAGCTTATGAGAGTATAACAGGTTCCAGGCTGAGTGAAAGAGCTAATTTCAAGGGAATAAAGTGGAAAGTGATAAAGCAAAATGCTAGATATCCTCCTCTCCCTCTTCATGTGCATTGATGTGTACAGACCCACAACATGCTCAGATACTAAGTATATCCATTCTCTCTCACTTGTCTTTTCCTCTCTATCTCTGTCAACACACACATTCGATTAAAAAAGACCAATACACAAACAGAATGAATGAAAATGTCAGGGAACTGATGGTTAACAATGATGTAAATGAGAGTAGAGTGGAAGGCATTGATGTTGAAATCAAAGGTTAATACTATGGAAAGTGGCCTCTGAAACTGCTGCTAATAATTCTGGCTTTCTGATATGCATAGCCTTGTCACCGTCTCCCCTGGAAAGTCAGCCAGATGTATCCATCTCTTCTAATTTAGTAAAGTTATGTGATGCTCCTTTGAGATGGGGTCACAGAACTAGGTCTCTCTCTGACTCTCTTGCTTGCTTGTTATGCAGAAATCCAGCTGACATTTTCTGAACTGATTTAACTCTGGGTCACCTCTGACAAGAGTCTATGTCTCTAGGCATCAAACGGTGAGAACCTGAGTCCTGACAGTAGTCACATGAGTGAGATGGTAGCTCAAGTTAAGCTTTGATATAAGGGAAGCCTGAGCAAACACCTTAATCAAAGCCTTCTTGCAAACCCAAACATGAAGACACTACAGTGAGCGGTACTCAGGTTTGTGACTCTAACAAAAAAAAAATGCACACATGGTCTCTATTATACAAATATGTTCACATGCTGGCTATCAAATGAGACTATAAAGTTGTTCTCTGTTATATAACAATATCATTTCAACATTCCATATTATGGAATTCGTTTTTGTTTGCTTTTTTTGTTTTACATTACTAATAACATGGATACTACACCTTAAATCATTGAAATACCTACTTCATAGACCAGAACTATTGTAAAATCAAATGCAGTATTGGAAGGGGTCTTAACAACATGTTTACATGAAGCAAAGACAGTGAAAGCATGCTCAGTTATCTACAATATATCACCTTCAGGTTTTAGTAAATACCATCAGTCAACCAATCAATAGAGGAATATAAACAGAGCACCTGCTTGATTCTGTATTTGATCCCACAAAATCCTTTTTGGTACTTCCCAAATCTGTGTTAGACTTCTTATATTAAATTGAGATTTGGAGACATAACTTTTACCCCAGGTTTTATAGACAGAAAACAGCAGAAGAATGATTTGTATCTGAGAACATATAAGCAGATGTACTGCATCTTATGGACATAACACTGTGTTCAGTAGTATCAGCTACTTCTTAACTCTGTATACATGTCCCAGAAAGGAGCAACTTAGATTTTTATCCTGTTGTTTGTGTTGTAGGGCAGAACATCCTGACTGGATTCATTATGAATCAAGTTTACATTCACCTGGGGAACTACTATGCTTCCTCTTCTGAGGAAATAAAATTGTTTCTTAGCACAGTGTTATCTATCATTTCAAAGTTAAAAAAAAAGGCAAGGAAGAAATACACTATTAAGATAAGAATTTGAAATATTTCAGTTTTTATCCATTCATTTATTCATATATTTGGAGAGTATAAATACTGTTATGACAATGATATAACATGAAAGCAAATGCATGGCCCAGTTTATGTCTATTGTTGTTGGAATGAAATTGACAGAGGTCTTGGTCACTGTATTCTAGTTTACCATCTTGTTCATACTGCCTTCCAACTTCTCACACATGCCTGGAAGCTAATATTACAGAGGAGCGTAACACATTACCATGGCTTAACTTATGAAAGATATAATTCTTTTCTCTCATTTTCAAAAATTGAACTTAATTAACCAGCAGTTTGAAATTTAAGTGCTAGAGCACTTGAAAAAGACATGTGCATATCAATATCATTGTCACCTGAGGTTTGATTACCTACATTCTCTCAACATAATGCAACATTTGTATAGATGCTTTGAGGAGGTAGAGCCAACTGATATCACTTTCTTTCCCATTATTTAACATAGTGCTTACACAATGCTAAACCCGAAAATTGATATTTTCAGGTCTTGCCCTCACCTCTATCCTTGATGCCAGGAAAGAGTAGAGTGGCAAAAGCTGAACTTAACTTTGGGTGTAAGTATAAATATTCACAACGCAGTTAGGCATTATGTTGCTTCAATAAAGTAGCAACAGTAGGTTCTCCTCTATGATACCCAACCTCACTGAACCCATGTAGTTGGCTAGGTTTCAAATACCAAGCATGACTCCCCCCCACCTCCCCTGCAGGCCTTGTTAATTGAGAAATACTGGTTATTGCCACTATTATGCAATTAGGGTTATCATGCCATACTAGTCATTGATGTGGTTCAAAAATTTACAGGTGATCATAAGACACTACCTGTATTCCATCATGAAACAGACTCAAAAATAAAATAAATGAAGATGTGAAGTTTGGAGAGAAAAGTGTTGGCAAGGATATGTCAGGATTGAAGGGGAGGGAATGTGGGTGAATTTGATCAAAACACATTATATGGGGTTGGAGTGTTAATTCAGCAGTCAGTAGCATTTGTTGTTGTTGTAAAAGACCCAGACTGAACTTCCAGCACTCACGTAATGGCTCACAGCCATCTTATACCTCCAGTTCCAACAGATCCAACACCGTCTTCTGACTTCCATGGTGCACATGTGCACATTCAGGCAAAACATTCATACACATAAAATAATATATAAATATAAAGAAATTAAAGAGCCTATGCATTATGAAATTAGCAAATAATAAAATGTTTTTCCAAAGAAAAGGTAGAGAAGCAAGAGGAAGTGCATGGCTCACAGTGCCTACATTCATTGGAGTAATGGATATTTCTGTTACTCTTCCCACTCATCTCTTTCTTCTGAGTTTTCGCTCAGGAAAGTGCATAAGGACATACAGTTAAGGTCAAGAATAATTTAAGTAGCAAAGCATGGTTATATATTCAGGTTTAACTGAAGAAGATACAGCTCTCTTGCAGAGTGACTCTGATAGTTTTAAATATCAACTTGCCACATCCTAAAACTATGTGGGTAGAGTGTTTCAGTTAAGGGGTTACTTGGATAAGGTTGGTGTGTGGTTGTGTCTATGGGTATCATCTTGTTTACTCATGATGTAGGAAGACACATTCTGTTTTCAGTGACACCATTCCCTTGGCAGGATATTCTAAACGGTATGAACAATAGAATGCTAGATGACATGGAATGGAAACAAGTAAGCCAGCAGCATGAGAGATTAATTTCTCTTAGCTCTTGACTGTGGATCATGATGCGACCAAATGTCTACAACTCTGTTGCTGTGACTTCCCACATAATATAGTTGATCTGGAATTTTAAGAAAAATAATGCCTTCCCACCTTCACGTTGCTTTTTGTCATGGTATTTATAACAACGAAAGAAATGGGAACTAAAGCAGACATCTAGGATCTGATGCCCAAAGTTGATTTTATATAGTCAAAATGGAGTCCATTTATTGTAACAATTCGTGTCTCATGAAAATGAGAAAACACTCATCCAAAGCAGCCTAAGGAAGGTAGGGTTTGTTTTTGCTTACTGTTTGTAAGAATCAGTCCTGGAAAAGGCACACGGGAGGCAGCAGGAACCAGCTGCTGTCATTGCCTTAGTAGAGAAGAAGCTGAGCAGATGTGGACGTGGTACCAGGCTCTACAAACTCAAGACCCATCCCACTGACTCTACTTTCTAAGAATTACAAACTCTTCTTTAACAGTGTCACTAAACAACTAGAGAGCAAGTGTCCAAAAGTATGTGCCTGTTGGTAACATTTCACATTTACATCAGTGAACTAGTACCATGTGAAAA
Source organism: Peromyscus nudipes (assembly GCA_902168325.1). Lineage (NCBI taxonomy): Eukaryota > Metazoa > Chordata > Mammalia > Rodentia > Cricetidae > Peromyscus > Peromyscus nudipes. Next base: position 38,776 of record CABHPH010160922.1, read on the forward strand.
AAAATAATTAAATTGTGCTTTATAAATCATTTAAGGCATAGCATTTCATATTCTAAATACAAAATCAGGAGAACACAGACTATGTTAAATCCTCAATGAGACAGTCCAGTTTTATTAAATCTCTGATTTTTTTAAAGTCACATGATAGTAAATAAAAGGCAAAAGCAAATCTGAAGCTGTAGATGTTTTTCATTTCTCTTACACTTCATACTAATGGAAATAGCAGAGGAGGAATCTATGCTTGGCAATTCTTACTAAATCCTAAATATCCAGAACAACACAAAATATCAAACACTTTAATTAAATCTGAGGTTTGCACATGGAATACAAAAGCAAAGTATGAATAGAAATAAAGGGGATGATGATGTTTAGTGTAGAGCTATAATTATATTTCTCATTTCATAATACTTGCCATAAATCTGTGATAAACGATGTTCAGAGAGACTATTCTAGGGATAAAGTGTTTATCTCAGCAAAATGCAGAAATCTTAAGACATCAGGTATTAGGCAGTAAATTACACCTTTGGAGTCTCTAAATGTCACCCTGCTGCTGAGGAAGAATTAATTTCTCATGTTATATATTTAGAACACACAAGAAAATGTCAAATCATGAAATAATTATCACATAATTAGTTTTATTATTAATAATAGTAATATATTTATGCTGCACTCCATAATCAGCAAGGTTCTTCCAGTAAGCTACACAGTAAAAATAAGTTAAACACTTACAAGATAATTAACTTTGTCAGGGTACTAAGCACTATTTAGCATACTACAATTGTGATTTAGTGGATCGCAGAATTTCAACTAAGTCAGAAAATGTGGCTCTGCAGTTTTAATATATTGGTTTTATTATTCTCTGCAACTTACATTCTGTAGTTATTCTCCTCTGGGCAGTGTCCTTACACATATTTACGAAGAAAATAAATCTTTGGGTTGTTGTCTATCATGCCGTTTTTTTGAACTGGTAGTCTTTATAACAAATATTGTGATGAAAACTATAGTCAGTTAAACCATGTGTGATGAATATTTCCCTTTGAAACATTCAAGGATGGTATTAAAATGCTTAAAATGACAAAACCAATTGTCAAGACCTCTCTGAGTAATAGTAGACATTTCTTGTAGAAGTCATTTATTCAATTAGATTTTAAAATAATAAAATCATATTAATTTAAAAATCTCTATTTTAATATTTCATAATGTATACAATGAAATCCAATCACATCTACCCTCACTTACCCCTTTCTATGCCCTTCTTATGCCAACATCCGAAATCAGAAGTCAGACTTGTTTCTTCCTTTTCTTCATTTACAATTAAAAATATTATACTTTATTGTAGATGTAACCAACTGTTTTATTAAATACAAAACACAGAACCAATGCAAGGAAGAAAGCCAAGAGGTCAGAGCTAAGAGCTAAAACCTTACCCTTCCTCCTGCGGTGGTCCTACCTCTCCGAACCAGCAGCACCTCCTGTGTTAAAGTCCTTGTGTAGAGTTTCTGTTCTGCCTTCTCATTGGCAGAAACCAACCACATGACCGCCTCATCACGGCCTGTCTGTATAGACCTCCAGGTGTTCCATGGTTGGTATTGAGATTAAAGGCATGTGCATCCAATGTTGGCTGTATTCCTGAATACACAGAGACTTATCTAACTCTGCCTACCAAGTGTTGGGACTACAAGCGTATGCCGCCACCCACCACCGCCCTGCTTTCCTATGGCTTGCTAATAGCTCTGACCCCCAGGCAATTTTATTTATTAACATACAAATAACATTTAAGTACAAAAGAAAATATCACCATACTTTATCATTTCTTTTTTTCTTCTTTTATGAGAAATCAGATGAAATTTTATTTTTTTCATTTATTGAAAGAAACTTACACTAACCTCATGTTTTCCTGAGGAAAGGTGTTTATTATTATTCATAAATATGAAAAAATAAGAAAAAGTTTGCATATATTTTGTTTTTATTGAAATATGGTTTTTGTTTCCTTAGAAAATGCTTTTTAGTTATATCCTTGTGGAAGATGAGTTACATGTTCCTTCAACCTTGTCACACCAATTTTATTTGATATCTTCTGTCTTTGTGACACTCTGATTTATCATTCAAGTTTTCTGGGCATTGAAATAAGTGATTATAGGTTGCTCAGTGTCACGGTACAAGCAATGGACATTGTGATTGATTGGCTATCATTATTTGTTAAGGAAATATGTAGTGATTGGTGACAATGGAAATTACCATGTTTACAGCACATCATGCTGATTTGTAACATGGAAATATTACAGATTACAAGTAATAATTTGGTTATCCTAAAAACTAAAACATGACAGAGAGACATTAAGCCAGAAAAAAAAAATGCTTAAAAAGTCATTATTTTGAAATAATAATATAAACCAAGAGTAAAATACATGATTGGGGAAACCTGGGATATGTTTAAAGAAGGTCTTTGAAATTTTACATCCACATTTGCTCATCTTCTGAAATGACTTATTTTGACTCAAGCAATAGATGCTTTACTCAGTTCTTTCTAAGATCTGAAAAGAATGTCCTTAATAATGCACCCAAAGAAAATCAACTTTTTGCTAAACTCAAAAGCTTTGTTCAAAATCACTTACTCATGACGAGTTGTGAAAAATCAGGCAATATAATTCACAATTTCTAGTTTTTCCCTTTTCTTGTTCATTAAATTTCTTTATAGCATGAATTTTCTGAATGTTTGTAACAAGGCATACCAAATTGGGTTACTTATGGTGAACTCAACTATATGTGTATGTATGATACTTTGGAAGAATTGTAGGAATAAAATAAATAATATTCTGACCAATCAATATTGGTATTTTTATGATTTTTTTCAGGTCATAGTTTATTGTCTCTCAGCTAGGAATTCATTTCTTCAGCCTGTTGTAAAAATATATGTCCTTTTAATATTTTTTCTGTGTTATTTTATTTCCTGTTCTTATGTTATTTTGTTCCTGTGTCTTCTTATAGATTTATCTGCTTTCTAGACCTGAAGTGTGGCAGGCAGAATTTTCTGATACCCAGAGTGTCTTTAAGGAAGAGTTACTTTTTCTAGCATCCAGCTCCTTTTAGTACAGAAGAGTACAGCACTTCATGATAGCTTGCACATTCTTATTCTCACAATACTGACACAAGGTCACTGGGCAACCAAGCCAACAGTGAATGGCACTCCAAGCAGCTAAAATATTGATTTGTCAAAAGTTTGAGAGGGTGTTCTTCCAGTCAGGATTATTGAGAAGGAACCAAGAAACCTTCTTTCTCATACAATTGTAATATTTGTTGATTTTCCAAAAAAGTTGAGATCTCCATTTCTGAGAGGCAGCACTTTACAAGGATAGTATATCTCAACCATAGGTTTAGTAACTGCTCCTTAAATTTTTCACTGCAGAAGTAGATAGAGTGCCTAGCATGCATGAAGCCCTGGTTTTGATCTTCAGCAGAGAAAAAACAAAAACAAACAAACAACAACAAAATAAGCCAAGGAAATGAATGTACATAGTAACAATTTCATCATCCAGAAAGGAGGTGGAAACAGGACCATCATAAATTCAAGTTCATTTTTGACTACATAGCAAGTTTGAAGCCAGTAAAAATGAAATGTGACCCTATCTTTAAAAGAAATCAGTACCTTGAATTTCTCCTCATTTCTTTCATATCAAAACAACTTTTCTAATCATGTAACAGTTAACAATTCGTTTTATTAGTTTACACTAGATGTACAAAATAACAGATTAAATCATGACATTTTCACACTGTGGTGATTACTATGGATGACTTGACTGCATCTAGAATAGCTAGGAGAAAAGCTTCTGTGCATTTTTATATGATTTAAATGAGGTTGTCTTCTGGATGTGCCTGTGAGGACATCTATATTAGGTTACTTGATGTGAGAAGATTGATTTTAATGGAGGGTGGCAACAGTCTATGCATTGGGGTTATGGAGTGAGCAGAAAGCAACAGGTGAGTTGAGTGTAATTCTTCATCACAGTACTTAACTGTGGATTAAATGAGAGCAGCCTCCTAAATATTTAAATAGCCCCTACTTATTTACTGTCTTTTGCATATGTATAATACACATGCGATTAGCACTCCGTCTAATTCTGATATATGTTGATAAAATAGTGAGCCCTCGTTCAAAGTGTTTATGTACAAATGAGGAGGTTTTCATATTAATTGCTAATGATTATTTTGGTATGTGAATAAGCCATTTCTCTGCTTTTCATCTGTTCAGTTCACTTAGATTCCGTACATATTCCATAATTTCATTCCTTGTACTTTATTGCTATGGTTAAAAGAGTAAGTTCCCATAATGACTGAAAATAAAAATAGTGGGTTACCATGTCTCAAACCCAATTTCACAACATATTCTCTCAGTTTCCTCCCTTTTCTTATACTACCCGCTATAGGCTCACCATGTATAGCGAGATTTATTGAGATCTAGTCCTTCTATTGCCAATGTCTTGCTGACTGTCATCATGGGGGATAGTAAAATTTTGTCAATCAATTTTCCGAGTCTATTGTTATGTTCTTGTCCACTTCCTCATTGATTCTATTTATGTATCATTTAAGTTTGTATAAATTAACCCAACTTTGTTTCTTTAAAATGAAACCAGTTTTAGCACATAGTTGACCTCATATCTAGTTTTGTTTGCATCTATGTTCATCAAAGATGTTAATCAAAACTTTTGCTATAATAGTGTGTCCTAATTTGGGTATTGTCTCAGAGATACACCACTTTCATAGAATGAAATAGCAAGGGGTGATTTCCTTTCTTTTTTAATAGAGAAGGTTGAGGAATAATGTGGTTCTTTATTTTTAAAATGTCAGATATAACTGAATAGTGAATTGTACATAAATTTTGTTGTTTTAATCACCATTGAGAGTGATTTTTCATTGTTGCTTACATCTCATTGTCTATTACTGTCCAGAGAACACACAGGGTGAAAGGAGAGAAGTGACTTACAAAAGATATACTCTGTTCTCAGAAACTGGCATGCACTTACCTTGAACACATACACAAACAAAACGCACAAACACAGTGGGGAGGGGGTATGTAAAAACAGAGAAAATAAATACATTGTGAGAAATTCTTAAACTAATGACAATCTGGATTTCAGGATTATCTGTGTTAACATTTCATTTCTGACATTAATGATGCTCTATTCTTGCATTCTTTTTATTTTTTCCTTTTACTGAAAATAGACTTTTTTCTCATATAATATATATTGATTATAGTTTCTCCTCCCTCTACTCCTCCCCGCTCCTTCCCACCTCCTCTCCCATCTGGATCTATCCACTCCTTGGCTCTCATTAGAAAACTAACAGGCTTCTAAGGAAAAATGTTAAAGTAAAATAAAATAAGATAAAAACCAAAACTAAAACATCATATTAAATCACAAGAAACAATCCAAGGAAAAGAACCCAAATAAAGACAAAATAAACAGATATAGATGCAAAGACCCACTTGTTTGCACACTCAGGAAACCAATGAAAACATTAAATTGAAAGCCATAATTTATACATATACACAAAGGCCCTGCTGGTCAAAAAGAGAGAAATGAAATACAGATATTAAATGTATTAGATGTATATTATTATATATAAGAACAAAAAGTAAGATAACTTAAAAGTAGGATTTTTTTTAAAGTCCAACTTGGTATTATGAGACAAGAACGTCCAAAGATGCCACTGAGTTTATTTCGTTGCCCATCTACTTGTGGGCATGCAGCTTACCCTTAACAGTAATTTGTTTCCCCTGTGAGATTCCCTGGGAGAAAAATAAATTTTCATGTACAAGTTGTTATCAATTGGAGATAGCTTCTGGGTTAGAATTGGAGGCATGTGTCCACCTCTCCATTCTGCTCTAGGACCCATCTGGTGCAGATGTGTGCAGGGTCTCTGTGTTGCCTCAGTCTCTGTGAGTTCATACTGTGCTTCCATCCAATTGATTTCAAGTGCCTTCTTTCCTTGGTGGCCTCCAGACTCCTTAGTTCTTATACTCTATCTATGTATTCTTCCAACAAGTTGAGTGTCCCTGAGCCCTAAGGAGAGGGATTTAATGGAGACAACCCAGTTAGGACTAACTGTTGCAAGGTCTCTCATTCTGTGCATATTGTTTGGCTGTGGGTCTCTGTATTTCTTCCCTTCTGCTGTAGGAAGAAACTTCACTGATGATGGATGAACTCGGCCCTGATCAATGGGTATAGCAGACATTCATTTAATTGCTATGTTCTCTTAGTAGAAGAGTAGTATTTGGTTTTACATTAGGTAACTGGGTTATCTAGTCCCTGGTTTTTGGTTACCACAGCAGTGTCAGGTATGGGTTTCATCTTGTAGAGTAAGCCTTAAGTCAAATCAAATATTGGTTTGTTACATCCACAAGCTTTTTGGCTAGGTTGGTGTTTATGTTTCTCATTTGGTAGCCTGTATAGGTGCTGTGGATATCACTCTGTATCAATAAAGCACTGATTGGCCGGTAGCCAGACAGGAAGTATAGGCGGGACTAACAGAGAGGAGAATTGAGGGAACAGGAAGGTAGAGGGGAGACGGCCCGGAGCGGCGGCCAGGAGAAGGAAGATGTAAGGTACCGGTAAGCCACGAGCCACGTGGCAAAGTAGAGATTAATAGAAATGGGCTAAATATAAGAGTAAGAGCTAGACAATGATAGGCCTGAGCTAATGGCCAAGCAGTTTAAATAATGTAAGCGTCTGTGTGTTTATTTTATAAGTGGGCTCAGAGACTGGCGGGACTTGGGAGCTCGGAGACTGGCGGGTGGCAGAGATTTGTCCTGACTGTGGGCGCAGCAGGAAAACTCTAGCTACATATAGGACTTACCCTGTACCAAAGACACTAGCTTGTATGGGTGAAGACTCTGTGTAGGCAGAAGCACAACTTTCCATGTTCTATGAGCTGTGTAGGTGTTGTCTTCAACAGTAGGAATTTACAAGTATACAGAGAGCAGCCTATAATTTTGTCAACAACCTAGGTTGTTAGGGGCTTCCCATGGGGCCTCTTTGAGCAAGAACTTAATTAGATGTAACCCATTCCCAGTACTGAAAGTTTCATTTGGTGACAAACCAGTTTGAGCCCAATATGTCTCCCCACTATTTGGCAATTTCAACTAGACTGTCTTTATATATGTATATATTTTACAAACATTTTACTGTATTATTTTTATACTATACTTCAAATGGCCTTTAATTTCAGCTTTCTCTTCATAGAAACCCCTCATTCTCCTCTTCCTTCCCTCTCCTAATGGATCTTTACATTCCTGTGTTAGATATCTGTTCTATGACCCTGAAGCACAGCTCTAGGTAGCAGGTAACTCCTCTACCTGCCTATGACCTTGAAGTACCTGCCCCTGGGGCATGGCCTCTGGCTACCCTTAAGACTTGAGATGCAGATATGCAGCTCTTTGCTCTCCCTCATGGGCTTGGATGTGGGACTGACTCAGGTGGCCAGAACAGCAGGAGACTGTGCCCCAGCAATCCAGAACCTGTGACAATTCTGTCCTGTATGGTAAGTTTTTCTTCCCTAATAAATTCCTTTGTCCTTTAAGCAGACTTACCTACATTCCAGTCCTCCATCCATAAATGAATCCATAAACATCTATTCTATTTCTCTTTTCAAACAAGATCTATCTCTTCCCCCAAGTACCTTACCCTATACCTATTCTGTGTGGTTTTAGAGATTATAGGCTGTTTATTATTGACTTAACAGTTAATGCCTACATACAAATAAGTATATATCCTAATTTATTTCTGGGTCAGAGTTACTTCACTCAGGTTGATTATATTTTTCTAGTTTCATCCATTTTTCTGTGAATTTCATTTTTAATGGTATAGTAATCCTCTAGTGTGTAAATGCACATATCTTCTTTATTCATTCATCCGTTAAGGGACATCTAGGTTGTGTTCAATTTCTATTATTAATACCCTAGCAATGGACATAGTGAGCAAGTATCTTTGTAGTAGTATGAAGCATCCTTTGGGTTTATGCCCAAGTCATATAGCTGAATCTTAAAACAGATCAATTCCCATCTTACTGTGAAATAGCTCCACTGATGTCCATAGTGTGATTTAAGCTGTAGTAGTGTTTTTGTAGCTTGCTTGTTTGTTTTAATAAACTTGGGCCCCATTGTGGTTGACATGTAGATATTAAGAATTACAATGTCTTTTGGTAAATTTTTATTTTGATGAATATATGCTGCCCTTCCCTATCTCTTTTGGTTAGTTTTGGTTTGAAGTCTATTTTGACAGGTATTAAAGTAGCTGTATCAGCTTGTTTCTTATGTCTATTTGCTTGGAATATAATTTCTCATCCTTCTACCCAGAGGTGATGTCTGTCCTTGATGTGTGATTCTTGGATATAGCAGAAGTATGGGTTCTGTTTTCATATCCATTTTATTAGTCTGTGTCTTTTTATTGGGAATTGAGACCATTGTTGTTGATAGATATCAATGGTCATTGTTTTTTGATTCCTGTGATTTTATTGTTATAGTGTGTGTGTGTGTGTGTGTGTGTGTGTGTGTGTGTGTGTGTGATTTTCCAGTCTGGGATTATTTATTCCTTATAATTTCTTGGGTGTCATTAACCTCTTTACTTTGGAGTTTTCATTCATGTGCATTCTGTAAAGCTGTATTTGTAGATTAGATACTGCTTAAATTTGAGTTTATCATGGAATCTCTAATTTTTTTGCATTTGTATTTAAAAGTTTGCATGGTATAGTTGTCTGGGCATCTGTGATTACTTAGAACATTTGTTCAGTTCCTTCTATCGTTTAGATTCTCTTTTGAGAATCAGGTGTTATTTTAACAGGTCTGCCCTTCAGATAAGTTACTTGTTCTTTTACCCTGGAAGCTTTAATTTTTATTTTTTTATTTTTTATTTATTTATTATTTTTTGTTTTTTTCAAGACAGGGTTTCTCTGTGTAGCTTTGTGCTTTTCCTTGATCTCGCTCTGTAGACCTGTAGACCAGGCTGGCCTCGAATTCACAAAGATCCGCCTGGCTCTGTCTCCCGAGTGCTGGGATTAAAGGCGTGCGCCACCACCGCCCAGCCCCTTGAAGCTTTATATATTCTGTCTCTGTTTCACAAATTTAGGGGTTTGGGATTGTTATGTGTTGAATGGACTTTCTTTTCTGGTCCAGTCTGTTTGGTGTTCTGTACTTTAATAGGCACCTCTTTCTTTAATTTAAGGACATTTTTCTTCTATGATTTTGTTGAAAATATTTTCTGTATCTTTGATCTGTGTTTCTTCTCCTATCTCTATTATTCTTGGATTTTATTTTTTCCTAGTGTCCTAGATTTCCTGGATATTTTCTGCCAGGATTTTTTTTTTTAACGTTTGAGATTTTCTTTAACTGATATACCTATTTCTTCTATCATGTGTTTAATGGCTGAGATAGATACTTTCTTCTTTCTCCTCTTCTGTTAGTGAAGTTTGCCTCTTTGTTTTCTGTTCTAGTTCAAAAATTTTACACATCTGAATTTCTATCATTTTGGATTTTTTTTATTGATTGTAATTTCACCATCAGATCTTTATTTCCTTCCACTGATTGCTTATGTTTCCATACATTTATTTAAGTGATTTCTTCATTTCCCCATTATAGACCTCTGTCATATTTATAAAGACTGTTTTAAGGTCTTTTTCTTGTATTTATGTTATATTGCAATTCTCAGGGCCCACTGTGGTAGGGTGGCTGGCTCTAATATAATCATACTGTCTTGGCTGTTCTGATTGCATTTTTAAGCTAGTGTCTCAGCACCTGGGTTTGGAAAGATTGCAATTCTAGGTGCTGATATGTGGTCTTGTCTTTACTGGGTGGATATTTTGTTCCTTGGTTTCTGTTGCCCTCTCTGGTGCTTGGGAGATTCTGCATTGACTGGTAAGGTATTCTAAGGGCGATCCTACTAGATGTGGTCACTAGAATTTCTAGGTAAAATGTATTTGTAGGGTATGGGCTGTGTGAGTGTGTGAAGAGATGTGTGTGGGGGTGGGGTGGGGGTAAGGTTGTGAGGCTGAGAGGCTACAGGTCAGAGGAAAGCAGGGACCCAGGAAATCCACCAGGGTTTCTTAGTTCTCTGAGAATGTACATGTGGAATGAGGGAAGATCAGAAAAGTTAGTCTGCTACACAGCTGATGGTGAGACTGGGGGATTAGATATGGAGCAGAAGAGAGTGCTTAAAGATCTGAAGCTTGCCTACCTGCTTGGCTGTCTTATTTGCTTCTTTGGCTTGGCTGGAGGGTTCCCAGGGAATGCTAGCTAGGTTTTGGGATTGGAATAACAATGTCTTGAGAGGGAGGCCGGTTGCGGGAGCTTATCTACTTGATCTACTGGGTGTGGGGGCAGAGAGCAAAGGGAGGTCACAGCAGGTAGTCAGCTATAGAGTTTGGGGTGTGATGATTTGGGACCGGATTAGAGGAGAGGAGGAAAAGTTAAGCTAACTGCTTAAGCTTAACTGCTCCCCTAGCTGGAGTGGCCTGCAGGTTCTTAGGAAATGCCTGCTGGAGTTAGAGGCTGGGATAAATTCATGAATAGGGAAAGGGGGATTGTAAGGGAAGATTTCTGCTTGCAGCTAGAGGTGGGGACAAGGAGCAGGTTACAGTAGGTGATCTGCTACAGAACTGGGGATGAGACTGTGGTATTGGATTTGGAGAAGGGAGAGGTAAAGATCTGTACTTGGCCTAGCTGTTTCACTGGCCAAAGATGTCTTGCTTTTTCATTAATTTCATTGAGGTCCAAAGTGGCTGTACAAGCTTGCATTCCCACCAGCAGTGGAGGAGAGTTCCCCTAGCTCCACATCCTCTCCAGCATAAGGTGTCTTCAGTGTTTTGATCTTAGCCATTCTGACAGGCGTAAGGTGGTATCTCAGAGTTGTTTTGATTTGCATTTCCCTGATAATTAGGGATGTTGAGCAAT